>JBAMBQ010004935.1:0-51682 GCA_037044495.1 Stegana nigrithorax
TAGTGAGACAGCAGGGTTTATTTGACTGCAAATGAACACAAGAAGTGCGGTGGGGTCTTGATTAAAATGTCAACTAGTTGAGATCTGCATATGCTTGCGGTTAGCAAAAACATCAAATAAAAGAAACTGAAAGATTATAAGAGTTAAAACAAGTTGAGAATAGTTAGGCACAGGGTATTCGGCAAGTCCAAAATACAACTTTTGTTCCACTCCTTCTGCTGAGTTCTAAGAAATTATAAAATGTTTCAATTTTGCTTTTGTTAAAATATGAATAGGGATAAGCTAATGTTTCCCGGATTTCCTCTGTGATCAGTGGGGATATAATTTATTTGAAGTGTGTAACAGTGAAAGCCAGTTACAGACATGTGGAGTCAACTCTACTGCTACCGTGAAAGTTCCCAGCCAAGCTAGCCAAGCAAGTCAATACACACGCACATGGAGTGAGCCAATGCCGTCAATAAACGATCATCTAAATGGAGCTAAGCAATCGTCTTTTAATTGTGTAGTCTATTCATTTTACTGCTGCTGACTCAGGATCTCTGCTGATTGCCGCTAGCTCCTGATTCGATGTAGTATTCGGTCAAATGATACGCATTCCTAAAAGCTCAAAAAAAAAAAAAAATAGGAATGAAACCTGCACATGGGTGGTGTTTTGTTCAGGTTTTGGCCTTCTTGGTTAGTTAGCGGCAGTTCGATGGGCTAATCAGTTGCCTTCTGCCAGAGAACAAGAATAACCACACACTTGCCAGCCAACATTGGCATCGACGTTGTCAACGTTGTCGATAGCTTCAAGTTCAAAACCATTGGCAGTGGCAGTGGCGCACATAAAGTGGCTCTTGCTATGATTATATTCTACAAGCATATCATATTACATACTTTGTTGAAATAGACAAGTAGGAAGCCGGCAAAGCACTGTTGTCGGCCACACAGGCACGCCGACACACCGGCACACTGCAATGCACACCATGAAAAAAAAACGAAAAAAAAACAACTGCAAAACTAAGCAAGCGAGCCGTGTCAACTAAGCAATACAATGCTGCACAACAATCTACAATCCAATATAATCCGCAGCGATCCGTAAAGTAACGTAATGTAACGTGCCGTACCGTACCGTATCGTAGCGTATCTTAGCGAAACATACACGTATCCATCCACCTACCAGTCGCATTGAATGACTCGGAAAGTCGTCGGTTGTCGGTTGTCGGTTGTCGGCTGTTGTCTGTACGCTGTTGGTTGTCGGTTGTCTTTTGCAATTTAATATTGTTAAGTGGCGGCTGCACGCCCGCTACGACAACAACAGCCACAGCAATAGCAACAGCAACAGCAATAGTATGTTAGAACACTGAAAACAATAACAATAGCAACAACAACAACAACGATAACAACGACAAAAATAATAATAGTAACAACGTTAACATGACTGAAGCCATAGTAATCGTAATAAGCTAATTACGATGCGAGAAACATTCGTACTTAAGTGCAGCCAACAGCAAATAAATGAAGCAATGCATGCTAATCTGTCGTCTCACTGTCTCCCCGTCTGTCCAGCTGTCCCGTCTGAGCAGCAAGGTTTGTCGCTGCTGCCGCTGTGACTGTTTTGCAAGAAATCCTTTTCAAGTCGAACAAGTCGACTCGGATTTCATGCGCTCATTAGAATACGCAAACTGCTCACTCGCCGCATTGGAGCTCGCATTCGCACACATAACAAAGCTGCAGCTTAGACCACAGACAGCCAAGTGTCCGACGCAGATGCAGTTGACGGCGACTACACTACAGCAACAGACTTCTCCAGTTGCATGTGCATTGCATTGGATTGCATTGGGCTGCGTTGCATAATTTTGCCATTACGATGCGCACAGAGCGCGTGCGTTCATTAATCGTGGCAGTCTGCGCAGAGAGTTGGCGCTTACCGCTTAGCCAGAATGTCTAATAAATGTTGACAAATTCACAATTTATACGATGTACGGAATGCATTTCGTGCATCAATAAAAGACAAGTGTCGAACAATTGTCTGCAGTAGGCTAGGTCCGAGACATTGCAGTCGCCTCTTCGCTTCTTGGCCGTGTAGCGGGTGTTTGCCCCACTGCACGATTGCCCCTGCACGATTTAAAAGATTTATTTTTTAGCTGTAGAATGTAGAATGTAACACACAACTGACGCACTTCTGCTCAGCACTTCCCAAGCCAAGTTCAATATAACGATTAAAGTGTAAAACTGTTCGTCTGCCGTTTGCTAACACAGAAAAATAGAAAACAAATTTTGACACTTTAAATATGAAAAGGATCACGAGAAACCAAAAGAAGCTTGCATAGCATAATATCCTTGGAACATTAAGTTCGTTAAGGTTGAAATTGATATATCAAATTATGCTAATTTCTATTAATTACAAAGCGGAATATGATATGAGAATCCGACTTAACGCAAATGCAAACAAAGTTTGCCAAACCACAAAAGGAAAATATATTTTTGTTTTTTGTTCAACCGTTGTATGCAAAAATAATAATAAAAAAAAACATCCAGGACAAAAAACAAAAAGCAGACACGCCCAAAAGAAACCCTTTGCCAAAGTATGCGCATGCGAATATTCAAACAATAAAATAAAACACATCATACTCGGCTGCCGCTTTGCGTCGCACGTAGGCATGCGATACAGGACTACACGCTGCGCGAGAGCCGTTGCGGCAAGAAAGGGCTAGGCGAGAAAAGCGGAACGAAGATCGCTTATTAAAATAATAATAATGAAAAGTAATACAAAGCAATAAAAACGCCTAAGCCAAAAGAAAGCATGCGAAACGCCATCAAAACGAAAAAAAGAAAATAAAAAAACAAAATTCGAGGAATTCGTAACCGAACAGAAATTGTATACCCTACAATGCTCATAATGTGAAGTGCACATGAGTCCTTGTCCTTGTTAAACAAATGGCTCTAAACTGCACTCGCTTGACAGAAATGACTGTATCAATTTCGATGTGCGTTACCAACTGCGTGTAGGGTATTCATGACAAAGGAGCCTGGCTGATAGGCAAAAATAAAAATAAAAAACAATATACAAATAATTTCAGCATTGTACGTGAGTAACGCAACATTGATGACAAAGCGAATTTGGATTTTAATAAATTCATAAATCGAATTTTTCGCTATAAACTGCCATGAACCGGCGTAGGGTGTTGCAGGATTTGTAACTACCCCAGCTAGAGCGACTGTGCAGTCGCACAGCAACCACATAACGGCATAACGGAGCGAGCGTAAGGGAAGCGACTGTGCACCTTTGACTGTCGGCATCGTTTCGTTTCGTTTCGTTTCGTTTCGTCAATGCGCGGCAAATGATCAAAGCTATGCCGGGTAGGCCAGACTGGGGCATGCCACACGAAGAGTGACACCGGGCATTTTGGCGGCTAATAAAGTTGTAAGGCAGATGCAATGTGCGCATGAGCAGCGACGAGAGAGACAGATAGAGAGAGAGAGAGAAAGAGAGAGAGAGATAGTATGCTTATGTGTAGGTGCTAATTTCGTAACAACTTTTAAACAAATAGCCACGAAATTTACTTTTTTACGATATGTAGGAGGAGCCAGAACAGCAACAAAAGAGAGCCAAAAACATGTAAAGATGCGTTTCCGGCAGTTGATGATGAAACCCAGCAAAATAGCAAACAAAAGAACTCAGAAACCTGAAAACCAGACAGCAAGAAAATCATAAAGAAAAAAGAAACATATGATGGACCTCACACTGACAGTAAGAATTGTTGGTGTACGTTGGTGTACCATACGAGTATAGTAAAGAAATGTGGTTTCATATTAAAGTCAGATAGACAAACAGACAAAGAGCCACTCATTCATTGTTGTTGTTGTTATTATTAATATGGTTGGTACTATTGGTGTAGGAATTGTTGCTGTCGTCATCAAAGTCATCGCCTAGCCAGCTTCATCGTCATCGTCATCGTCATCGTCATCGCATTCGCCGTAGCAGTCATCAATGGTTTGAAAGCATTACAATCAAAGTTAATTATTTACGAGAACGCAGAAAGGAACCTTTCAAGCAAATCATTTAACAGCAATAAAAACGAAAATTAAAAGCACAACACAGCAATAGTAACAACAAAAACGATCACGACGTTGTCGAAAGGTGTTTTTTTCCCCTCCTGATCTTTGGTTTTTATCCGTTCCAAGCAACAAACGCAAGAGCAATGGCAAGAGCAAAAAGGCAAAGCCATCAACTTTATTATCAACAGCAGCAGCGGCAGGAACAGCGGCAGGAACAGTCAGCGTCGCCAGATGATGACAACGACGACAGAGACGACGACGAAGACGTTGCATGAGATTTGCATTTTCAAAAGAAATAAACTTCAGATAAGAAAACTAAATGTCAAAATTATCTACACACTTGAATTGAACGCATTAAAGGCAGCAACATCACACAACAAATGTAGCGGCGACAGCGACGACGACGACGACGACGACGACGACGACGACGACGACGACGACGACGGTACCGCCAGTGGCGGCAAAGGAGGCAGCACATGAGCTACATAAGTTTGTGTCTAAGCAAACGAACGATTTAACGTCGGAGCACACAAAGCAATAAGGACGGCGACCAGTGACGAGCCAACGGATTACGCTGAGTAACTGAGAGAGCACTCACTGAGTGGTGTGCAAGCCGCCAACGACAGACAAAAATGCTAAGGAAAGCGATATGCCACAGGCGAAGCAGCGCTAGAGTGAGTGAGAACACATACCTGAGGCGCAGGGTCGCTGCCAGCCTGGCATCAATAAGGCCGACGCAGTGCATTAGAGATGCGTTTGCCGAAAGTTGTTGCCAACTTAATTTATACAGTGTCTACCAAATGGAATATGTCCCTAATGTCCAGAGACACATTCCCATGAATGCATATAGCATTATATATATCGAGTACCAGATAAAAACTGGAACTTCTGTAAGACACAAAAAGACCTGTATTACTGATTTTTATGCATAATAAAGTGTGGGTAGATTTACTATACGTATGCTGAAGCTAACTGATATTGGATTTATTAGTTTCTTACTAAGCATCGACTCCACTGTGTCCTACTCTTATTGTGCATAAGGTAATTCGTTGCCAGCTATAAGCAATCTATAAATGAAATTTCGTTTTAAGGTAAACACTTAAGCCAAAATATGTTCTTTACAGCCTGTTTGGCCATCCATGGCCAGGGAAGACCTTCCATTTCGTTTCTTAGATCGGATTCTTATGCAAGAAGATTATATAGAGACTAGCTCGTACAATATGGCGCACATTCGTGGCAACTTCGAGTGTGCAGCAATTGTATGAATGGAAGCCGTACCTGTGCGCGCACAAGGTCCATTTGCGGCAAAGTGCAAATATATGTTGAGCCAAAGCTGGAACGAACGCAGACGTTGAACGCGGCCACGTTCGCTGTAGATGCCAAAGTGCATCAGTACCTAAAATGCAGAAAATTGAAACTGGCTTTTAATAACGTTGCACAGAGACGGACTCAGCATCCGAGTCAGTCACAAGGCACTGAGACAAGGCAACTTGAGTTGGGTGTAGGACAAGAGCAGAAGGCGAAACTTGATAAGACAACTACGGGTAACTGGCAGCAGTCATGTGAAGCCTCCGAACTTGGTGACTTTGATCGCATTGCCAGGGCACATAAGCAAACATAAAAAAATAAAGCAAAAAAAAAAAACAACAAATTACACAAAAAAAAAGAAAAAAAAAAACAAAAAATAAAACCACCTCCCGTTGGAAAGGCAAAGGCCAAAATGAAACGAAAACGAAACGAAACGAGAACACAAAGAGTCAATTAATTAGTAGATGGAGCGACGATTATCGCTATATTAACATGGCGCAGTGCCTTTGCTGTCGGCTTTTGGGGCGGCTTCAGCTGAACGCTTCGCTGCGTTTGTTTTTCGAATTTCTTGCGATAACACACGTGGCACACAGGATGTGCATGCGAGCGATGCGAGCGATGTGAGCGATGTGCGCCTGTGCAGTAAAGAAGTTCAACTTGAAATTGAAGCTATTAAATGATAAAACACGCATCGAGTCGCATCAGGCCGCATCATGCCGCTCGCCAGCACACAAAGCCGAAGCCCAGGCAAAAGCAAAGGCAACAATGTTCGCTAAAACTGCATGCGGCGATACGAAGATACGGGTATCTAATTTGGGCTAATAAACCCTTTTACTTAAATATGCAGCGGGATTAGCACACACGCACACGAAAACGCACCGCATGCACAGCCGCCGTTGCCGTCAATGACGTCGATGCAGACGGACGAAAGAGCGCCACTGAAAATTACTTCGTATGTTTATGCCATGGTAAGTAAGTAAGCAAAATGAAAGGTAGAAAGGAGCCGATTTTTTGTTTGGAAATGGCTTTCAGTGTGCAACTAATCGAAATGAAATCAGTTTAGAAATTTACTAAAATAAATTTCTAAGGGATTTTAGCCTTGTATGCGCCGAAATGGGCATGTTTTTATCGATTTTAGAATAACTTTTAATTGGCCGATAGAGTGATCCATTAATACCTTGAGTTTTCCTATTTTTCTATTGCCTCTATGACAGCGCTTCAAAAGTAATTCGAACGAAAAAGCTGGTGTGCTTAAAGTGAGCAGTTTGCATCTGCTAATTTATTGAAATTATTTAAAACTCCGACACCAACAACCATGGACAGCTGCATTGGCAACAGTAAAACAAAAAATATATGAGAAGAAATAATTTAAATTCATTTGAAGGCATTAAGCTGCAAACCACACAGAAAAACGCTAAAACGAAGCATTCAAAAAATTAATAAAATTTTTACCAACAATTCATCTACCTCTGCTAAAAAGGCTAATCCACCGCAACATAGTCTCCTGGGACTTGGCACTTGCCGGCAACGCGGGCGGCGTTTCATGTCTGCAACCGAGTCAAGTATTTTTTTCCAGGAAATCTGGAAATGAATGCGTAGCGCGCGAAAAAGGAAAAAACAGAAAAAACAAAAACTAAATTACAGCCTGGCATATGTTGGCCTAATGGATGCAGCAGACACCGAACGGACAGACAAAACAGGCAAAGGTAATGCAGTGGCTCAACGAAGGGGTTAACCAAGGGCTTCCTGTAGTTGTGATATATGCAAGACTAACCGAAGCAACTTCCTTTGCAGCTATGTATATACATAACGAAAATTGTTTGTCTGCTCCGAAAATCTTCTCGCCACACTAAGCCTCGCCCAAGTAAGCACAATTCTTTAAGAAATCTGCCCGGCATTCGATCACAGCTCTCTTGTTTCTAAAATAAAGATAGTTTGGTTAGTGAGTCTATAAGATGATTATCTTTAAGTTTTAATCAACATTTGTGTAATTGAATCTATAAGCAAAGAATAATATACATGCCAATGCAGAACATGACTATGACATTGAAAAAAAATCACAAAAAAAAAAAAAAACAAAAAAACAAAAATGAAGAAAAAGTTAAATCTTTAAGTTGGTTTTCACGCTCACGAACGGTGCAACCCATAGCAGCTAACCCCTTGCCGATTTGTCTAAGAAGCAAAAGGACGACTTCGGATAAATCATTTGGCAAGTTGGACTGACTAAGTGTTGCGGCGCTTTATATTTTTTTAGCCGCTACGAATATTAGTTGCAACAGATAAATAAAAAAACAAAAAAATAAGAAAAATAATAGTTCATTACAGCACAGAGCGCATAGAAGCAATATGAGTGAGTTTCTGAAGGTTTGCATTTGTATTTGCACTTGAGTCTGATTGTCTGGTGTAGGCAAAAGGGTCCGGGCCTTGCTGTTGTTCGTTGCATTAAGCTAAGAAGAGCAAATGGATGCCAATGGAGCGCAGGGTGCTGTTTATTTCAATGATGATTACGATGCTCACTGTGATCATGGTGGTAATGAGGTTCGCAATGACGCTGTTGTTTTTGTTGTTACCTACACTTACTATGCGTTTCTGCGAATTAAAAGCAAATGCTGGTAGTAGCAGAATACAGAGGGGTAGGTGCCGCTGGGCAAAGCTGAGCAGCGGCTGCGCTTCGCTGAGCTTAGTCCGCTCACTGATTGGCTTTGGCTTGTATTGAATGCCAACTCGCGTTTGTTTCGGTTTCAGTTTCGGTTTCGCTTCGGACTCGCCGCTTTGTGCCGCTGCAAGATTACAATGTATGGATGCTTGGATGGATGAATGGACACGCATATGGGTTTGTTATTATTGTTATTACTTTTATGAGCTTTTAATGCGCCAGAGTTCCTGTGCGCATTTAATTTGTTTTCTTTGTTGTTCTTATTCTCGGAGCCAGCCAGTCAGCCTTCATCACTAACAACGGAAATTTTGCATTTATTTTACTTCGTCATTTTTTTGAATGAGAAATGTTGTTTCTTGTTCTTTGCTACACCGAAACGATTGCATGAAGCAGAAAAAGCTGTGAGTCATTGCTGGCCAGGTTAACAACTAACATTCAAGATTCGACGGAGAACGAATAGGAACCGAAATTTTCATGAGCATGAACAACGCAAAAATCAGCATAGTACCGTTAACAAGAAAATTGGCTTTACCTTAACTAAACATAGTAAGTTTCAACGAAACAAAACGAAACGAGTTAAGGTTTCCACAATCCCGAATAGGATATGGCCTTGCATAAATACACGAATATTATTCACTCATTTGGTTTCTCACTAGTTGTTGATATTGTTACATTGTCATAGTCATGTCTAGCACATATGCTTTTGTGTGTATATGGGATCAATAGTATATAACCGCAATAATATAATACAATAGATATACATATGTACATACATATACACATACATATTAAAAAGCATTGAGTTTAAACTACTCAATCTGAATTAACTAATGAAGAAAAAACAAACAACAAAATAAATGAAAATGAATGCAAAATTACGAAAGACATAACTGCTATGAGCAGGACGCGCGTATTCTTGGCTGGCGTAAGATTTGTTGCAAAGTGAGTCAATTACAACATCGGCAACAACAACAACTACAACAAGAAAGCCGCCATGCATACAAGAGAATAGCATGCATTCGACCCAGACCTAATATCGAACAGCAGACCAACCTGGCAAAGGGAGAAGTCACCCGGCAGCAAGCGAAAATGAACAACAACTACAACAACAGCAACCATCAGCTGCGAAGGAACGAGGAACCAATGAAAATGAAAGATCAGCGAGCGATGCTTGTCACGAAAAAGCAACAATAACCAAAACCCAAGCTCAAGCCCAAGCCGAAACTGAAACTGAATCCAGAGAAACACGTTGAGATACAAAATAATAAGAAAGTTAAAAAAAAAAATAAAAAAAATAAGGCACAGGCAAGACGACGATGCTGAAGCACGTTTTTTATGAAATATTGCGCCGTAGGGCGGTACAATTTTGATGCATTTACAACGTTCAGGGTGTTGGTAATTATAGGGAGTTTATGTCTGAAGTTTCATTATGATAGGTTTCCTTTACTTTGTCTTTGTTTTTGTGCTTGTCTTTTATTTCTTTTTTAATTTTTTTTTTTTTTGTTTTTGTTTTTGTGGTACGTTGATTGCTGAATTAAGTTGAAAAACGCGTTCGCCTGGGCTCGCAACGCAGTCTAGAAACATAAACGCAATGCAGTCACAGCGGAAAAAATATCAAATTATAAGTAAGAATAAATCTTTCAATTTTGTTTTTTTTTTGTTTTTTTTTTTTAGTTTAAGAAAATGTTGCTGGTCATGAAAATGAAATGATTATTTTATGCACATTTTCGTTTTTTTGTTTTTGTTTTTTGGAAGTTTTTTTTTTTTTGCATAAAGCTGACTGCGACTGTGCGCGACGCAACTTTCGGCTGGGCTTGCGTGCATAAATGCATTAATTTTTAATATAAACGATTTGGCGCGACTACTGCTTTACGTTTTATACCTATGTTTTTTGTTGTTGTTATTATTGGTATTATTATCATTACAACAAACAACATGCAACAACAACACGTTATCAAATGCTGATGAGTTGTAATTAAATGCAACGAAGACAAGCCAAGACTCAGCTACAATGCGCACACAGAAGCAGTCACGGCAGCACTGCCCGGTGTCGCTATACCAGCATTGCCCACCATGGGCTGCAGAAGCTGCCGCTGTGTGTTGCAGCCGCTGCTGGCTGCTGTGGCATAAGAAAAATAAATATTGTATAGTTGCACGCAGCTGTGGCGGCAGTCAGGCTAAACCAGCGAGCAAGCAAGATTGACCAGCTGAAGTCATCTCTGTGCGGTGTTGGTGTTTGAAGCTGTAGTCCCGCTGCCGCTGCCCCTGCTGCTGTTGTTGTTGTTGTTGTTACATTATTATTGTGGCTGCTGCTGCTGTTGCTGCTGATGATGACGATGCTTTTGACTATAAGCCTGAGGCGTGATTAATGTGCTTCGATTGTGTGCGATTTGCGCACGCTCGATCGAGCATTATATGTTAAATTTTAATTGATATCGGAATCTTGCCCTGTCAGTTCAGTGTTGGCCGAGCACAGAGCATGCGTCGCAGCGTATATCCTGCCTTTGTATTGACCTAGGGTTATGTTGCTGCTGTTCGTGTAATAACAGCAATCAATGTAGTACAGCAGCGCGTAGTTTTCACGGTTGAAATTTATCGAAAAACAGCGTCATTTTGCTCGGAATGTTTCAATTTACAAAAGAACCGTTGTTTACATAAACACGAGAAGCATTGGAATCTTCTGCTAGTGAGTAACAAAAGCCATTGCGTAAGTGGCAAAATTAACCCAATTTGTTAGCTTATTTTAATCAAAATGCACGGGTCAGTTTTTTTTTGTAGATAGACATACAGCAAATACGGTGATTACTTAAGTTATAAATTTATGAACGGGGTAAACTGGGGGATAAATAAATCACTTAAAAAGGATAATTACGCTGAGAACTATTTGTTATGCCGGTTCTAAATTATAAACCTATAATGGTGGAAGACATGCAGTGGAGGTGATGGTTCTAACAGTACAAAAAAACCCGATCATGAATTAAAATAATCGATTTCGAATCGACAAGTGATTTTAAATATTATGGGTAACTCAAATAACGGTTGATTTTAGTTGAAATAAATGTCCAAAACTGCTGTTGCCAGATTTACCAGACACGCTTGCTAAGTGGTCCGAATTTTTAAGTGCACTGCCAGTTATAACGGATGTTTAATAAAAAAGAAATAAAATGTTTATATATGTCACATTTTTATGGTACGTATGTCGATTTTTTTAATGGTATAATCTAGGTGAGCGGTCAAGAATACCCATATAGGTTTTTTATCTTGTTTCACAAAAAATATCATGCCTATGAGCACTATATATGTATAAGAATTCAACGAGATTACAACAGCTGCAGAATGTTCGAAGCAAGCACAAAATAAGTATTGAAAGGAAACTTAAAAGTGAGCCACATGGTTGCTATTGTGCACGTGAGTGGGAACACTGTTGATTTGATTTACTTGCACAAATTTTACAACACTGGCATTCGTAAAGCTGTGAATTCAACAACAACACAACAATTAAAACAACAACTAAAAGCAAATTAACAATTCACGTTGCAAAAAGAACATGTAACAAAATAATCTTGCTAACGTATTTTTTTATTTTTTCACACTGCAAATGTTTGTGTTGTAACACAAGTAAAATTAAATGTACGAAAATGCTGCGCAAGCCAAAGCAAAGTGCGCGTTAAAAAAAAAAAACAAAGAAAGCAAGCAAAAAACAAGAAAACAAAGAACACAAACACAAAATCAAATGAATTTAGGTTGAGTGCGTCGTGCGACAAAATAAAATAAATAAGAGGTAGGAGGGGAGTATATAAGAGATCAATTGCGACAGGCTATTGGCGAGATTAATCAGCACAAAAAAATATGACTGCCTAATAAACAGAACGTTGGCATCGTAGTTTGTTGTTCAATAGCTGAATTTGTGCAACTCTTAAAAACTTCGTGATATATTTTTTCTTTTCTTTTGTCGCGCAGAAAGTGTGCGAAAGGAAGAGGAAAATTTGCCGTATGAAAAGCAGTCATGCACTTAACCTCAAATTTTGAAACTGAAATCAAATCAAGCCAGCTTTGTCTGTCTTGTGAAGTATTTTTGTTGAATCGTTTTGAAGCTAACGACAGCAATTAAAGTTTCGTGTACGACTGCTCTATGTGGTGTGTTAAGCATAAAAATTAAAACGAGAAAAAAAAAAAAAATACAAAAAAAAAAAATAACCTCAATTGAATTTCTAAGAAATATATTTTTTATTTTTGCTTATTGCGCGCTTTGTAACTTGTTATTGTTGTTGTCGCTACTGCTGCTTTCGGTGATCCGCTGCTTAGTGGGCAATAGGCCAGACGACGAGGCAACGAAGAGGGCTAGACCAGACTAAGTGAACATCACAACTCGATATAATACACCACGTCAGTTGAGCAATCAGCAAACAAGCGATAATAATGAAGAAGAAGCGCCAGCATGATGCGCACGATGATGGCAACTGGACGGATTCATGCGATGAGGATGCCAAAAGTCCGAATGCCGCTACCAGCAACTGCCAACACGTCAAGAAGTCTGTGGATACAACGCGTCTGAGTAAGCAACTGAAGGCCACGGGTCTGCTGCTCGATTGCACGCAGTGTTCGAAACAAAGTGCCGCTGTTGCGACTGCGAATGCCGAGGCAAACTGCTTCGAGTATGACAACACGCTGTGGCTGTGTCTCAAATGCGGCACACAGCTGTGTGGTCGTTCTAAACATCAGCATGCGTTGCAGCACTACAAGGTTCGTACGACGCTAAGCACAATTGACTTGCCATTAAAAAACATCTAATGATAATTACTTGCAGACGCCACACTCCGACTCACATGCACTGACTATGAATACTCGTTCCTTTGAGATCTGGTGCTATGACTGCGACAACGAGGTGAGTGCAAACACGCGCAGGAATTTGCTCGAGTGTGTGAAACTTGTAAAGAAATTAGCGCAAGAGCCGCCAGCGGTGGTAAACGAAATGGAAACAGCTACGTCAGTGGAAGCAATTACAGCAGCTGCATCCGTTATCGCCGACTCGCTGATAAATGATACCGAGAGTAAGATTATTGCTACATTGGAAAAGCTTAATCCGATAATGGCTGCCATAGGCACAAGCGATGGAACGAATAGCGTTAAAGCGACGCAGGATAGCAGCACTATGACCGAAGCGGCAGCGGCGACGCCATTAGGAACTTTCTCAGGAGCTATACCCTTGCCGCCACCGCCGCTACCGATGTTGCAGCCAGTGAGTTGTGCCAAACGTATCAACGATGCCAATAATGCCGCCGTCAGGGGAAGCTACACCAACATGAATAGTAGCGGTCTTGGCAATGCTAATCGATCTGCTGCGAATTCACATTTGCTGGAACGATTGCCGCGGGTGCGTGGCCTTACTAATTTGGGCAATACGTGCTTCTTTAATGCGGTCATGCAGTGTCTGGCGCAGACACCGTTTCTACTTGAAGTGCTCAAGGAGTTGGCCGAACCGGGCGAGCAGTAAGTCTAACTGTTTGTATTGTTTTTTTCTTTTGTGTTGCTGTTCTAACGAAGATTAATTTCTAGATTTATACTACCTGGCGGCACGTTTAAGTTCAACGACAAGGAGGATATTGAATTGCCGATGATCAAGGGTTCGCTTTCCTCGTGGGGTGGGCTAACTGCGGCGCTGGCGCAAGCCCTTGAAGAACTGCAATCGGGCGGTGCCGTCTTCATGCCTAATAAACTTTTCGATAAACTGTGTAGCAAGTGTCCGCAGTTTACTGGTGGTGATCAGCATGATTCTCATGAGTTGCTCCGACAACTGCTGGAGAGTGTACGGTGCGTATATTACTGAAACTGCCTAAAGCACTTTGTTGGAGTTGATGCATGTTTTCTCTGGTTTTCATGTAGTTCGGAGGACTTGAAACGCTATCAACGTGTCATTCTGCAGAATTTAGGTTACAAAGATCAGGATATCAATAGCGTTTCTGAGGAGATGCGTCAAAAGTGCAAAATTTATGGAAACCAGGCCGCTGATCGCATATTGCGCCCGGAGCAGGTATTCCGTGGATTTTTGGTCTCGACGCTCACTTGCCAGGACTGCTATAACGTTTCATCACGTCATGAGTACTTTCTCGATATGTCGTTGCCTGTGACAGTTGAGAAGCCACCGCCGCCGCAGCGACGTAAGGCCAGTCCTGATGTTGCGGCCAATGTGGAGGCAGCAGCGAACGGCATAAACACCAATTTTACACATGGTGATACGAACATCTCGTTTTCGTCGCCTTCCTTCTACCTGCATCCAAGCCAAACGGGACCAACGAAGTCGCAACTGAAAAAGGAAAAGGAGAAGGAGCGCAAAGCGAAACGCGCGGCAAAACATCAACACAATAAGCAGGCACAGCGCCTTTCGCTCAAGATTAACGGCAACAGCGTGGCGGGTGGTGATTGTGCAGATGCTGGCGCCGGTGGCGATGCCAATGATGCGGCAGCCAAAAACGATACCAACAAGGACTTAGAGCCAGTGTTAGTAGGCACTGGTCATCGTGAAGATACCTATTCTTCCAGCATAAGCACATCGGAGCATTCTGATGCTGATGTCGAGGATAATCTCGTTGAAGACACTACGACGAAAAGCGGGAAGCACTATCACATGGATACGAATGGTAACAAGCAGCAGCCGCAGCCGGGTGGTGAGAAATTCGATGACACTCCGGAGAACATGGACAAAGACTCGCTAGAGGAGGAAGACGAGAATGGTGAGTGTGCCGTCGCATATATACAAATGAAAGCAGTTTTACTCTGCGACTGGTGTGCTTACAGATTCGGGCATTGCGACTAGTCCGTCACACGCTAGCGGCAGTAACACGCTGACCAACAGCAGCCATAATAAAAATGTCAATTCAAATGGAATCAGCGGCAGTGGCAGTGGTAGTGGCAGTAGTGGCAGCAACAACAGTAATAATAGCGTCCTAACCGTTGGCCTTAGTGAGAAAGGTGCTTCTTTGGTGCGACAATTGTCGCTGGGTGAGGCTGCTGCGGCGCAAACAAATGGTGTTGCTGGCGTAAGCAAGACGAGTCAACAGCTTGATCAGACGCAACTGCAGGAACAACTGTTGCTGGCCAAGAAGCAGCAAAAGCAACGCGAGCACCAATTGCAAGAGCAACGCCAGCGTCAGCGGCAGAAACGCGTGCGCACACAAAGCCATTCTGATTGGAGTACAACGATTGCGCCCCGCTATCAGTGCGACGATGGCGAATGCTCAGTGCAGTCATGCCTCAATAACTTCACCGCTGTTGAGCTGATGACGGGCAATAACAAGGTCGGCTGTGAGAGCTGCACGAAACGCATTAACGGTGACGATCCCAAGGCGAAGACGGTTAATACGAATGCCACTAAACAGTTCCTCATCTCTAGTCCGCCCGCTGTGCTCATATTGCATTTGAAGCGTTTCCAACTAGGACCACGTTGCGTTTTTCGCAAACTGACGCGTGCCGTCAGCTTTCCGCCATTGCTGGATATTGCTCACTTCTGCGGTTCAAAGGTTAAGAATCTGCCGAATATAGATCGCAAGCAAAAGAAACTGCTGTATGCGCTCTACGGCGTTGTGGAGCACTCGGGTGGCATGTACGGTGGCCATTACACGGCTTACGTCAAGGTGCGCCCGAAACTGACCCCGGATGACAAACGTTGGAAGTTTCTACCGCATGGCAGCAAGGCGGAACTCGATCAGGATGATGAACAGCTAAAGAAACTCGAAGAACTGCTCGCCAAAGAGAAGGCGCGCGATTTGCGTCTTAAGGCGATCGATGATAGCGATGACTTCACGGGCAGCAGCAGTAACAGCGACAGTAGCGCATCGTCTGTATCGGATGTGTCGTCGCAGGCGTTCGCGCACGAAGTCGATGAGGACGATAATGGAGATGACGACAACGATGTCGACGAGGTTGCTAACGAAAATGACCATGATGAAAAAGTCAATGACGTTGCGGGCACATCGGCAGCTGCTGGTAATAAACCAATGAAAGCCAAACCACCAACGGCGGCGGCTTCACCAGCGAATAGCACAAATATCGAAGATGAGGCGGCCAATGTGCAGGTTCCGGTGGGCAAGTGGTACTACGTTTCGGATTCACGCGTGCAAGAAGTCAACGAGGAGACGGTGCTAAAATCGCAGGCCTATCTGCTCTTCTACGAGCGAATCTATTAGAGCGGCAGCTATGCAGACTTAAAAACGAATGGAACAAATCAACAACCAAGCAACCAATCTACCAACCAAAAAAAAAAAAAAACAATAATCAATTGATCAGCCGAGAGAGACACCAATCAATTGAAAATCACTGCTCATAGGGGGGAAAAAACGAAAAACAAAATAACAAGAAAAACAACAACAAACGAAGTTGCTGCTTTAATTTTATTTATTTATTTGTTTTTTTCTTTTATTTTTTTTGTTTTTTTTTTAGTTAACTTTGAGCTAAGCAGCGTGAGGCATTTTTACAAAGTTTACCGAAACTTTGGCATATTTAGCAAGTGCTTAGACAAGTTAACAAATGAACAGAGAGCATGTGTACTTTGACGTGTGCAGTGCGCTTAGTTGGTAGAGCTGGCTGTACTAGATGGCTGGTGGCGGTTAGGCTGGCAGGCGTCGGATTAACCATTAGAATTCGTTCGTCTGTCTTTGAGACTAAACTATACTTTTAGATACGATTATGCTATTTTTTTTTATTATGATTATTAATGAATTGTTTTTTAAAATTTGCATTGTTTTCTTTATTTTCTTAAGCATATGTAAGAGTAAAAAAAGACAGCGAATGTGCATGACCGCGAGAGCGAGAGCGAGAGCGAGTATCGGCAGCATCGTGTTTGTCATTAAAAGTAGTTAGGTGCGAGTGACGGCAAGTAGTTTTTTTTGAAAAATTGAATTTGTTCTTAACAATTGTAAATCTGCCAGCACATATTGTGTGTTTGGTTTTAGCTTTTTATTTGATGCATTTTATTAATGATTTTTTTAAAGAATTGTGAAATTTTGTTGCTTTTGTATATGGATTTCGTATTAGACTTTTTCTTACCATCAACAGCAACAATAAAGAATCTAGAAGTTTGTACATGAAAACAAAAACAAAAGGAGAAACAAGTTTGCGCGTCTATTTATTTCGTTTTT
This sequence comes from Stegana nigrithorax, assembly GCA_037044495.1. NCBI lineage: Eukaryota > Metazoa > Arthropoda > Insecta > Diptera > Drosophilidae > Stegana > Stegana nigrithorax. Next base: position 17,140 of record JBAMBQ010004935.1, read on the forward strand.
TTTTCACTGATTACAAAAAAAAAAAAATGATTAAATTATTAAAAAAAGGAAAAAAAAAAAAAAAACTAGAAATAAAAATAAAGTATGCTCGCGAATTATTTGCCCAATTAAATTGTATATGCATACCGTCGATTGATATGAAAATGTAAGGGATTTTTACAAAGCTGCAAAAGTGCAACGAAGTTGATTAAAATAATTAATTATTATTATTATGTACACCGCTCCCGTCGTTGTACCAGGAATGTCTGGCATTAAAAAAAATGAAAAAAAAAAAATATATATATAGCATATACATACATATATATAAAAAAAAAATTCAAATGAGTAAACCTTTTGACTTTTGTTTGTTTGTTGTTTTGCTATTTTGCATGCATACTTTATATAAATACACGGTAAAAAATCGTATTTTAATGTACTACGTTGAATCTTGTATCACATGTGTGTTTGATCAAGTGTCTTTTAAACACATGCAACGCAAGTGACTAAGCTGAAATTCGGATTGTCCCACGTAGGCGATTGAGGCGCACCACCTACCCGGTCTCATCTAATCTGAATCGTATGCTGCCATGAGCCCATGCAACAGCAGAAAGAATGATTATTGTAGTTAAGTTTTTTTTTTTACGGTGTGCCTGATTATCAACAACGATTATCGTAAAGGAAATTCCTAAGCATCACTTTAGATCACAGATCACTTTTGTGTTTACTACTTTTGCGTTCTTGTCGCGGATCAGTGCAAACGTCTGCGCCAAGCGAACGAGATGCGCGTGCTCTTGGAATCGCTGCTGCTGTCGCTTTTCGTGTTGCTTCAGTTGGGCGCCCAGCCGAGTGTAGCGAAACGTTATCTACGGTGCGAATTGGCGCGCAAACTGCTCGAACAGCACAGCTTTGAACGAAGCCTGCTCTCCAATTGTGAGTAGTCTCCTTGTCTGTTGTAAAAAGAAATAATAATAATAAATGTCATTCAACACTTGCAGGGATTTGCTTGCTGGAGCATGAGAACAGTGAATTGGATACCAGCAAAGTGACCTTAAATGCAAATGGTTCGAAAAACTTCGGACTATTCCAGATTAATAGCCGCTATTGTCAGGAAGGACGTACCGGCGGCATTTGCCGAATGAAATGCGAGGGTAAATACAATAAATTTGTTCTCGAGCGTTTTTCTCTATGCTGTGTTAGCCTGACAATTGACATGCTCCACTCTATAGATCTGATCGACGAGAATCTGACAGATGATGCGATCTGTGCGAAGCGCATACGTGAGACGTCGGGCTTTCAACAGTGGAATGGGTGGCAGCGTTTCTGTCGTAATCCACGTAATTTGCCCAATTTGAAAGTCATCTGTGGCATTTGAATGTGATTTTTATACATATGTTTGCATGAGTTAAACGCAATAAAAATAGGTTACATATTTTTTTAATCTTTGTGTTTTTATTATTTTTTATTTTTGTTTTAGGGGGGCTATACACTATTTTACCCGTAAAACGTAACGTTAAAAACTGGTTGAACTTTTTTAGCGAATCGGGTACTGAGTTCAGTTTGTACGATTATTGACAGAATTTCAACCTTTTTATCAGAATAAGAACCAATAATTTTTAAGTAAAAATTATACATAACATTATTGTCCTCAAAACAAATTTTATAGATATTATTTTAATATAAAATCAACAATTACCCGACACAAAATGTTGTTCAATATCACAAACGGATCAAACTTTACAAACTACCCATGCCATGTGTTCGATCTTGCGGAACCGGCTGATCACGTTTGCGTTGTTGACGCTGTCTCACTCATGCGCTGTTTTTGTACGTCGTTGTGTCACTTCTCGAACGCATTACTTGTTTTTTGCCAACTTTTCGTCGAGTTTGTCGTCTCTCTTTGCTCTTTTATACGAATCTATTAATCTGCTTTGCTTGGCAAAGGTATTTCACAAGTCCCCAAAAAAAAAGTGTTCAGTGTACATAGCGAGGCTTTGCCGTTAGTGCGCATCGATGAAGACAGGCTTAAAGAAATTTTTTCTTTGGCTTTTTTTTTTGTAAATTTTTTTTTTTATTTGCTTTGTGTTAACAGTGTCAGAAAGTAATGAAAACTAGAAGAACTTTGTTTATGCTTCAAACCCCTTGCAAATTGCATTTTATATTGTGTAAACATTATGCAAAAGTGCCTTAAAATGGTTTTGTGTTGTGATTCATGCCCTTCAGCACTCTAAGAGTGCAGTCCAAAAATGCGCGTGTGTACATACATACATATGTTTACATAGTATGTCTCCAATGAAAATGTTTGCCCTTTGACCTGATGATAACAAAGGAACGACTGCAGTTCCTTATGTGCAAGTGAACCCAAGAAAGAAACTCTTGAGCAAATTTTTTTAACTGCTTGCAATTTTTAGTCGCGGTAATATGCTGTGTTTTGGGTTATCGAAACCAAGTAGTGAAAAACCCAATTGGCCAATATAGTCTTGTCAAAAGCCTTTGCAACTGGCGTCTGCGTGTAACACCAACATCTGTTATAATTACAAAATATATAATATATGTGTAATGCTGATAATACTAAAAAAAATAAAAAAATGGGTTCAGATTATTTAAGCAACTTAAAAATACATAATTCTTTGCTAATTATCATTTTTAATTGATTTCACCTTTCAAATTCATTGAAACTTTACTTAAATATATATGTATATGTTCAAATGTATATATAGTATAGTTCATTAATATATTTTGTAATGCTTTAGTTATGGGTGAAGTTCAACGTTGCTCTAATTGTATACGAATTTCATCAGATATAGAAATAGTAAAATGCATATAGAAATGCCAATTTCTAAATTGCGTAGTTTTTGGCCTACGTGCCGTCAGTTTAAGGAAGGGCGTGTAAGGCCAACAAAAATGACGTGGTCAGCCAAATTTAGTCGCATTTCAATAATTGACATTATTGTAAATAATCCATTAAAAAAGATAACAGATAACAATTGAAAAATACACAACAAATAATCGTAAACAAACAAAACAAGAGAATTGCATATGGGAAACGTACACGTAAAAGAGAGCGTGCCTGCGTAGCGTAACAGTGGGCCGATGATACGTTTCCAATCGTTTTGCATGGAAGCTTACGTAGAGAAACGTTTCGCAAACGTTTGCCTTCGAGTATAAAAGCTTCGCCGGCCGGCATGTTTTGATCAGTTTCGACACGGTACCACCGAAGAAGCAACCAATCTCTCGCCTCAGTGCAATTAATAAGAGAAACAGAACGCAAACATTTCATTTGTATATGAATATATAACACACGCATTAAAAGAGAGAAAATATTTTCTTTGTGTTGCAATTAAAGCAAAGTGATTGTGTGCAGACAAAGAGAGAAAATAAAACGCAACGACGCAATAAGAATAATAAAAGGCAAAGCCACAAGAGGACGCAGCAGTGTTATTGTTTTGATTGCTCTACTAGCGTAATGCCGTTATTAACGACGAGTGAAGAACCGATAATGCTCGATGACGAGCTTGTTGACAACCCAGGCGCCGGGCGCGAGGAGACGGAAAACGCGGACGAGCAACCGCAGACTTCTACGCAACGGGAGACAACGCAATCTGGTAAGAAAATGCTAGACAAGGCTTTGAAGAAGGCGCAGAAAGCGCAACATTTGCTTGAGGTGGCCATGTTGCGGCTGGACGAGGAGGCGGCGTTAGCGGCAGCGGAAGGGGCTGAAAACACGGAATGCCGTAAAAAGAAACGCTGCAAGAAGAATAAGGCAAACCTTAAGAAGCAAAAGAAGCAGCAGAAGAAGGCAAAACGTGCACGACGTGGTCGCTCCCGGTCACGTTCGCGTTCAGGCTCACGTTCAAGGAGCAGCAGCAGCAGCAGCACGAGTTCCAGTTCTAGTTCTAGCTCAAGTTCGAGTTCGTCTAGTTCCAGTTCGAGTGAGCGTAACTGGTTTGGATTTCATTTGAGTGGACGTGGTGGTTATCCGCATCCATATGCGTATCCGCCACATTTTCCAGACTTAGCTGATCGCTCGCGTCATTCGCATGGCCGTCGTCATCGTGGTCATGGTCATCATCCTTTTGGACATCATGCGCATGGTCATCGTTTCCCCGGGCACCACTTCCCTGGGCATCACTTCCCCGGACATCACTTCCCCGGACACCACTTCCCTGGGCATCACTTCCCCGGGCATCACTTCCCCGGGCACCACTTCCCCGGGCATCATTTCCCTGGCCATCACGAACACCGCTTCCCGCCTCATGGCCACAATCATCATCATCATCGCCACCATTGTGGCCCTGAATCGCAAGGCCCCTTTCGGCATTTCGATTGGAACCGTGACTTTCCCGGTTTCGATCGCAGTGGGTCATATGGCGATTTCCCGCAGTTTTTTCGTGGCGTCGGCCTGCCGTGGGGTCTGGAGCCCACCGAGCAGCAATGCCGCCGCTCCACCACTAGGCCAGGTTGCGCTGCCAAGCAACCACATTGTGGATCTTACGAGGGAGAACACCGCGGACACGGACACGGACACGGACACCGAGATGTCCGTCAGTCTGTTAAACATGAATGTCGCCGCGTAAATCGTTCTAGATCGCGTTCTCGCTCACGTTCAAGCTCAAGTTCAAGTTCGCATTCTGATAGCGATCATCTTAAAAAAAGCGAACCACGTCATCTGCATCAAACGGATGTCTCATTTTTTGGACCATATGCGTTTGCGACACCACCACCGCCGCCACCTCCAGCACACACAACCGATGCTGCCGCACCAGGTGGTTCCAAGTGCGCCGCTGGTAGACGCAGTCGTTCACGCTCACGATCTCGTTCCCGTTCTCATTCTCGTTCGCGTAAAGATCCTCGTCAGGTGAGTCGTTCGCGTTCTCGTTCCCATTCTAGATTGAACCGCAAGCATTCCCGCGGCGACAAGCAACACCAAAAGCATCGCCATCACCACTCCCATGAGCATCGTCGGCCACATTTCGGTGCAGGTGGGGATGGCAGGCACGGGTTTTGGCCAGGATTCTACGGGCCTGGCTCACGTTTCAGTGGCCCCGCCGGCTTTGGCGGCTTTCCCGGTGCATTCGGACCGCCAAACTGGGGCGCTTCACCTGACTTTGCGCAGTTTCATGGCGGACCCCAATTCGGACTGCAACATGGACCGCAACATGCCTTCGGCTTCTTCAACTCGCCGCGTGGTTTCTTTTAAAATTTAAATCAGCATCGGATAATAAGCAATCACTTGACTAATGCGTCGGCGGGGTCTCCTATACGTTTCTTATAAGATTTTGAAAGTTAAAAATATTTAATCGCATTTACAACTACAGCAAAAATATTAACAAAAAAAAAAAAAAAAAATAAATAAATTAAAATACAATAAAAAAATAAAGTGAAAAAAAAATTCAGAAAAATTAACTATTTAAAAATTTAATAATAAATAAAAATATTCAAGTATACACAAAATGGTTATTCTTATTATTTATAATACATATATGAAGTATGCGTTGTTTTTTATGCGTCTTATAGAAATTCCGCAAAGAAAGAACAAATTCCGCATGTGTTAAAAAGGAAGACTTACAATTGCCAGGAGAAACGCACGCGATGCTTGTTTCGGTTAAGCTAAGCTCGCATATTGTTAGAAGGTCACACACACACATGCACGCGCACACGCACACACACTCGCGCTCGTGTGCGGCTGTTTTTGGCGTGTAGGCAAGAGTAAAGTAAGCAATTGCCGTTAATTGGCTCAAATACGCTGGAACAATGCAGGCCGCGGCTTATTTGCGGTTGCCATTGTTGTGGGCGCATGGCAAACAGTCGAGAACACGCGTGCCGGGCACATATGTAAGATAGCAGCGCACCTTACACCCCACACCGCACGCAGCACACCACACACAGTCGGTGCACGACTATGCGCCTGACTAACCTTTATAGGCAGATGTTACATATGTGGGTAGTTTTCATTAGTTTGTTTCTTTATTTTTAGTCTAGCGTATTTGTTGTTGTTGTGGATTTAATTGATGTTGTTAGGTGAAATGTAGCCTGCACACATAACATAGTTTGTGGCAGCTGCAACAGGTGAAGCATAAACTAAGCAGCCGATCTGAACTCGCCGCGCGCCTGTGTGCCCGCATTTGTTGTTGCGGCCTGCAGTGGCAGAATGTTCGCAATCCAATCAGCATTCCAAAGGCAAACCACAACCATACATAGGTACAAGAGACAATCGTCAAGGCAACGTTTTATTGTGTTCGAAAACGAGAATTAAATTTAACAATTTCCAAGTTAGCACTCAGGTGCGAAGCTGATGCGAGTGCATAGTCAACACTCCCTAAGCTTAAAAATGTAAAATAAATTAAGGAACTTCCAGCAGAATTCCGTCCCTGAAATTCCGTTCATTTTCTAATAAATTTGTTTTTGTTTCGTCGCTCCATTACATATTTCGGTGCTTTTTAGAATCGTAAAAAGGAAACTGATCAGCCAATCTTCCAATCTGAACTTGTTTGTGAGAAGCTTAACACGCAAGCGGCTGCTTAAGCGTGAACTGATTCGGTTTCTTTTATTACTGCAAAAACAAACAATTATATTCATTTCTTACAAAAATAAATTGTTATCTAAAGCAATGTGAGATACTATGTTATAATCGCATATTGTATGTATAATAATGAGCATTGCCGCTTTGCATTGCAGCGAGGGGCTTTGCGAACTTTCGTGACAACTTAAATGATAACTCGACTTCGATAAGGCATAAACAGAAGGCTTTGCCTATGCATTTGCCCTTGGATGCAGTTTTCTTTTTACGCAATCCTATGGCAAGGGGCAAAAATATGTTACCGGCTGAGATGACTAAGCAGTCCACTGCAATGCCAGCGTTGCTACCGAAATTCAGGCTGTAGCGGTCAATTGCGCCGCCATTAGCTGCTGAGAACACATAAGAAAGAAAAAATGAAAAATACTGGGCACAGTGTATGTGTCTGTGTGTGTGATGTAAGAGTAAAGCCAATCCATTTAAGAGCAAAAATACTGGGTACAGTGCGGCTGGGGTAAGGCGCGAGTGACGCAAAATTAAACAAAGTGCATCATTTAAACGGCGTAGACAGAGCGGCGAGTCTATGCGTTTCTTTGACTGAGTAATCGGGGGCTTGTGTGTGTGCGTGTGTGTGTGTGCTTGTCGATGGTAGGCTGACTATGGATGGCTGCATGCTGGGTTGCTTACACTATCATGAGGAAGCATTCAAAGTCAGGCCTATGTGTGTCTTTTTGTGCTGTGCCGTGCAGGCTTACGTCGCGTATACGCGATATCGGATGGTGGTTCGAAGTAGGACGACACGTGTTGGCGTCCATCGACTGTTGCATGGCAACTTGCGATAGACTAATGTTTCTGTTGTTGTTGTTGGCAATAGACGCAGCGTTGACTTTCTGCAGCTCACACAGTCAGGCACATGCACACGCACATGCACACGGACTCACATTTGCATATGTGACTTAAGAAGCGGCGTCCGAGCACACTTCATTAATCTTCATAAAGTCGCGAGTGCTGTGTTGTGTGTTTTTCTTTTTTCCATAAGCTATGTGTTTTTTTTGTTCAGAGTGTGTGTGTGTGTGTGTGTGTATGTGTTGATAACAGAGGGTAAAGCATATGCATGCGCCATGTGTTCGAATACTTGGCAAAAGTGAAAGTCAGTGAGTGAGCCTGGCAGGCCGGCGGAAGCCTTTGCCACAGGATTTCCATGCGGTGTGCGCATTGTGTGCGTCCTGTGGGCTTTTGTCTGTTTGGCTTGTTGATTATTTTTTGCTCGTTTGCTTTTTCATTTTTATACCTGATTTAGCAGGCATACGTACATTGGCATGCGCAAAAACACAAGAGCCAGAATGAAATAAGAAAAAAAGACAAAATGAAAAATAAAACGAAAAAAAGTGAACAACTTTTACTCGCCGATAAGTCGGCAACAAAAAAAAAAAAAAGAAGAAAAATAAATGATAAACAAAAGCAGCAGCAAAGTGCAAAGTTATTTCAACATTTGTTTTCAAAACTTTGGCTTAGGTATTCACATAAACACCAAACAGAAAAAAAGGTCCTGGAAGTAATTAAAAAAAAAAAAAGTATAAAAAAAAAACTACGAAGAAAAAACGCAACAGGTGCGCTGTGCATTGTATGCTACGTAGACTTACCTGTTTTGCGGGACTTTATCAAATTTTCATAAATCTCAAGTTTTTTTTGTTTCTGTTAATTTCAGTTGTTGTTAATTTCATTTATAAAAAAATTTCTGCATATACTATAAATCGTAAATTGCAGCTGTGTAAAAGTAAGAAAAAAAATAAATACAAAACAAAAAAAAAAAAAAAATTAAAAGAGAGACAAAAGACAGAAAAAAACGAAAACAATAAAAACCCAAAAAGTTTATAAAAATGTAGAGAAAAATAATTACAAAAGTTATTAAGGATATTTCGCCTTATCAGCCATACACAGCCATGCACTAGGTTAGGTTTGTGTCACTGCTCACTGCTCACGGCACGGTGAGTGCGGAGTAGAAAGTTTGTCACGAGCATAAAAAACCGCACGTATACCCTACACAAACATCGGTTACACACATCAGTTGCACATGGCAGCGTGTCCTGCACGAGCTGAGTTCCCCCATCCTACAGCGGAAGGGTGTGACAATTTTGTATGTACCATGTATGTACAGTATGTACAGTATTTCAGTGCACGAAGTTGCTATGCCACAAGTGTCAACTGTGCTTTGGCTAATCTCTTGGCCGGCTGCACTGTGTCCTTTGGCTCAGGCTTGCGGCTCATTGCCAACTTTTGGTTTCTGCTGTTCAGTTCTGTGCACGTTTCCGAAAGTAAAATCCATCGAAGCATTTCGTGCATGCAGTCTGACGTCCTTGCAGCCTTTAACACAACAGGCAGCGTCTAGCTCGTTAATCACTTGAGTCCTCTCACGTGTCCTGTGCGTGTCCTTGGTTGTGAGTGTGCCATAATTAGGGATTTCGACTGTGCGAAAGCGCCCTGCGAGGGCTCCTAAGCAATCTAATGAAAGGGGCTTTAAGGTCTTTCGTTTTGCTTTACAGTCGATACCGTCGATGGCTGTTAAGTTGGCTGACGCATTCGGGAGCCCCGTGACGCGGATCTGCGTTGTGTCGTAAATTAAAAGTCTGCCAACGACACACGACTGTCAAGACAAGCGCTTATGTGATGTGTGCGTGCGTATGTGTGTGTGTGTGTGTGTGTGTGTGTGTGTGTGTATCGCGGCTGTTCGCGACAAATAAATAAGCTCAGGTGCGTAATGGGCGCATAAACAAGACTCAGCGCCTGTCTTTGCTCCTGCTCCTGCTGCTGATGCTGATGCTGCTTTGTTGTTGCATGAGTTATTCGCCATTGATGTTGGTTCTGTTGTTGTTATTGTTGTTGTATGTTTTTATGCGCTTTAAATTCAATATGCGTTATTTTTATTTCGGCAAGGAGTTTCCACATCCGCAGACATAACCAAACAAGAAAATGTTTATCAAGCCAATGGCTTTTTATGCTTTATCCTGCCTTAGTCGTGCTTTGCCAATTGCGTGCGAATGCCCTGAGTTGGGGTTGGCTTGCATTGACTCGGCTTGGCTTGGCTTCGCTTGGCTTGTCTTGGCTGGGGGCTGTGTCTGCTGCTTTTTAGTTGTTTTTGTTTTTTTTTTAGTTGCTTGCCGATGTCGACATCTAAATCAAATCGGCTACAGTGCTCAAAGTTCCTTCAGCTTTTATTGTTTCACACGTTGTTATAAGCGCGTCATGCTGGCAGATGCGGAAGCGGAAACGTAATGAAAAAAATAAAAAAAAAAAAAAAAAAAACGACACCATAACAATAGGAAATTGTTAAAATATAAAAAACAAAAATCACCTGTGCGCGCACACAGACGCGTATCGCATGTTTAAACGCACATGGCTTATTGAATAGTTGGCAAGTGGCTGGCTGAAGTTCACGTGTTAATGACAGAAGCTGCTGCCGCGGCTAAGTGTAGAGTTCAAACGTTTTTCACAACTGCTTCTTGCTTTCACTTCACCTTTTCACTTACTATTATTGTTTCCTTTTTTGTTTTGGTTGTTTATGTTGGCCACGTTTTTTATTTTTTTTTTTTTATAGTTGTTACTAAAGTTACGTAGCATTCGCTTGGCATTATTTACGCATGCATGACAAAAAAAAAAAAATTATAAAAAAAGAAAAAAGAAAAGTCAGTGTAACAAAAACAGGAGCGTAACTTAAAAAAAAAAAACAAAGAAACAAGAGCACAAGTGTAAGATAAAAAGTTCATGTTAGCCTAGCCGCATGTCAGCCAAGTTATTGAAGCTACGTGCCGCACATGCCGAGCATAACGGTTACGCGCACGTATGCACGCATGCACGCACATGCTTCTATGCAGCACGCGCATGTATTACAACGCAAAAAATATATAACTATGTTACATACGTATTCACATATGTGTGTTATATTATTTGTATATAAAGTAGAAAATATATATGAAGTACAGAAAGCAAAAAAGTAGAGGCTATGTACGATAGCACATAAGCACTGCACGCGTTTTTCATGCCTGGTCGAGCCTGCTTTTTGTCACCACTAAGGACAATGATGAGGACGACGACGGCGCTGACGATAAAGTGAGACTTGCCAAGTTAATGTAACAATTTATTTTTATTTTCATTTGAATTAATTAAGTTTTTTCTTTTGTTTTGCCTTGCAGTTGATGTTGTTTTGTTTTTAATTTTTTTTTTAATGCAGCTTAAAAGTTTGTTTTCCGTTTAATGGTTTTTTTCTCGTTTTTTTTTTTGTTTTTTTGCTATTTGGCTTTGCGCAGGCACAAGCCACAAGGCGCAGATTTTATAGCATACTTTTGTGCGCTGCGTTATATTATTCATCTTTTTTCTTGGAAAAATCTTAAAATAGTTATAAACTCATAAATATTTTATTGAATTTGGATTTGTATTTCAGTACCGACACACCGTGCCGAGCTTCCTGGATTTTGTCGTTCGAATAGTTGCTACGAAAAATGTTGATCCAGAGGATTGCTCGAACGCATGGCTCCGCATGATTCGGTTATTGCCATATGAGACATACCAGCTTGGCTATTATGAAGTCGTCTGATATTTCGCCAGAAGTTGCGATTTCGTTGATTGAAATTGATGCCTCATCGACCTCGTAAGAGTGCAGAGCTGTGTGTGGACCTCCTATTTATATGCGAAGTTTCTTTTCTCATGCTCAATTGCTTTTAATTCACACACAAGCCGCAGTCAGTTACGGCGACTGAAAGTTTTCTTGAGTAGTCTGTTAATGTAAATGATTTCAGTTAAGGCGGCTGGCAAGTTTTGTCCATTGGCCGTAAAAATCTATTAGCAGGAGCCATTTAAGATTCGTTGGTCTCCTAGAAACTCTGTGTGACAGCTGTTTCGTCCAAGTTGTGGAAAACTGATGCTGTGCATAAGTTATGAACTCAGACACTGAGGTTAGCAGTTGTAGAGAAGTCAACCAACCACGTAGAAAAACATATTGTCAAATACAAGATGTGATACATACCTAATGATCTATTAGGCTTTACTGACAGTTGCCACAGTTAGCACTTAGCTGCCCATAAGGAAATTGATTTTTCAGACATTAAATTGAGGAGACATTTAATTCAGGATGCGATTACATTTTTAAGAGATTTTGATTACTCTCTATAGTAAGATGCAACATTCCCATTAGGAAGAGATTTTAATCAATTGTTTATTTTCAAATGGCTCAAATGGCAATACAACTTATATTAGAACATATGTTGCGAGTCCAGCAATTCGATTGTACTACGTAAGCGTAATGTATCAATGTCAATATGATGCGAAGTTACTTCAATTAGTATAAGATAGTTCGCGAATGCCGTATAAAAAATATGCAGAAAAGTTTTAGCTAGTTGCATCGCATTGCTGCAAGAAAGACTCTGTCAGTCACGGCCGACACTGCACAAATTAAATAAATTTAAAACACTTTTGGGAAGTTACATGAGTTCCTTTGCATTTATTTAATTTTTCACAATGTCGGTACAGAAGTGTGTGGTCTGTTAGCTTCCTGGTGGTGAACATTACTTCTTCCAATAGTCAAGATAGTGGCTAGGAGCCATATTACTAATATAAACAATTCAAAGTTCAAATTAGCAGAGCAAATCTTTTGTAAAAATCGATAGATTTGCAGATTGGTTTTCAAATATTTCCATTACACAGGACACAACCTTCTTAGTGACTTTTTTTAATGTATGCAGTCATGCACGCAATCGAATCGATATCTCTAATTCTATTCTCTTGGGGCCCACCTCTTATCCATATAATTTGTTATAATGCGACCTGCAGGCCGTTGAATATTGAACATATGTCATATTTGTCTTTGGCTTAGTTCACACTGCAGATTACAGTATAGTGAGTAAAGGATGAAGCTTGGAATACGTTTACCCAGGATATTTTATACGTGTTTCGCGTATTTCCTAATCCTAGTTGGAGTGACCTCGCATCATTTTGACTTTGACACATTACGTATACGCAATACAAAATTCACAAGATGTTATGTCTGGTTTAATAACATCGTCGGATTTTTCATGCCAGTTTTGATGTCGTTCACCTCGCCGCCTATTTTGAGTTTTTTGAAAAAGACAAAAATTGTATTGTATGTGAGTTTGTCATGCACCTCACTGAACGGGGCGACATACATGTGCACTTTGCTGCAACGTTGGCATCGGGATCGTGCCATTAGCCGCGTTGTGAATAGGTTGCACCGCCTGGAGCGAGTTTATTCCCGTCAACTGTCGCTGGAGTCTAGTGGCCAGCACTGGAGTATCCACGTAAAAGACGTGAAATTTGTGGCTTTATTATTTATAGCTTTGAGCTCATGGTCATTCATAGGCGTCAATCCATTCAGTTTTGGTTTGAAAAGTGCAATTGTGGAACTCATAATCAGCCTATTCTTTGCGAATTTCTTGATCATGCATCAAGTATCGTTGAGCATCAATTTCAGCATACTTGTGCGTATCTTGCGCCATTTTGACTATATAAATGAACATCTTAAACGGCTCATCAAGGACAATAGACAAACTTCCATATCATCAAGAAAACTGCGGCAGGAGTTGGCTCGCTGCAGACACTTGCACTGGCAGTTGGCTAAGCTCATAGCAAGTGTGGTGCAGACCATTCAGGTCTCTGGTGTTTTAAATCGACTCAGTATGTTGATGAATATTGCATCCACTGGATCGTGTTTGTATATTTTTCACAAGTCAGAGTACTACCCTTTGTCAATAACCGTAAACGGTTGTATAGCAAATATCTTATTTGCATTAAATGAATTCCTATTCAATTTGATTTTTGATTATATTAAAATGCATTACTCAGAGACAAGCGTCATTTTGAGCGAATATAATCTACAGGCAAATCCGAATATGCAAGTACAGAAAATGGTAAGCAATGTCACACGGCAGTGGAATCATTTCGCTTTTGCATAATTATTTTAAATTTTTCATTCTTTCCAAAGTGTGACATGTTCATGCTGCAGATCGCGAGCAACGAATTGAAAGTAAACACTTGCGGCTTATTCGTCTACAGCAGAGGAACCTGGTTCCGGGGCATAATCAGCACTTTCGATTGGTTTCTTACGCTCGTGCAGTTTGTTATGGCATCGAATAAGTAACTTCACGTAAAGTTTCATAAAATTTCTTAATGAAAAATTAAAAAAAATAAAAATGGCGCTTAATTTTTGCCAACATTTTAATTTAGCAGTCAACCTGAAAAAAAATAGTTTTTCAATAAAACTCTCAAGCCCGGAACTATGCGCCAGCATATGCAAAATAGACTTAATTTTGTCGGGTTTCTTTTTTTTTTTTTGAATTTTTTTTGTTTTGTTTTTGTAATTCCACTTAAGCGGTTGATTGCACATAAAAGCACTTAACCGGCCGCCATCACAGGCAGGATATGGCAGACACAACAGTTGCGTGGAATCAATATACGGATATGCCGTGTTCGCACATGACAGCCGCCAGTTCAGGCAATCTATGGGCTTGGTTGTGGCATCAGTTTGGCCTTGCCTTCGAATCGCCTGAGGCATGGCGCACGTTGGCTGGCAAAGTAGACAGATGTGCCGTGGTTCACCACGTGATTTTTATTTTAACATTGTTTTTGTATTTTATGTGCGCTTTTCAATTTTTATTTTTATTAAATTTTTATTTGAAATTTATTTTCGTTTCTTTCCATTGCATATTATTGCCGTTTATTGTTGTTTGTTTTTCGTTTTTATTTATATTTTTTATTGTGAAATATTTTTGCAGTTTAATTGCCAAACAATCTCAATTTAATTAAATGAATACAATAAAAAGAAGAATTAAACAAAAAGAAAAAAAAAAAAAAATTAACACATGCGCTGTCATACCGACGGGAAACAACTCATTTCTCAAGTTTATGCAATGCTTAAAGAGCACATAAACAAAACATATTTAGGTGGATCGTTTAAATTGTTCAAGAGCTGCAAATACGGGCTGAAATAATATTTTGGGATGGCATGCGCATACGAATGCCAATTGGCGGCTGCGTTCAGTTATTTTCGGCGACCAATTAATTAAATTTTGTTTAAGTAATTAAAAGAAAGTGCTTTTCATTTGTATCCAATAAAATCAATAAAAAAAAACAAAAAACAAAAAAGAAGAAATAACAATGCAATAAAGGCATATAATAAACAAAATGAATAATTATTTTCCAATAAACATTAAAAACAAAATACCTGATATATTCAAACAAATAAATAAATAAATTAATTTTTAAAGTGCCATTCAATTGCTTTAATGAACAAACAGCTAACGTATTGCGTATACGCCAGGTAGCCGCATATGCCAATAAACTTTGTAAACAACAACAAAACCAACATCAATGACAATAAGAAAAATAAAAACAAAATCAGAATCAAATAAAAACAACAGAGAATAAACTCAATGCAATTAAAAGAAATCATTATGCTTTATATTCATTTGCTCTCGAAATACTAACCAAGTCACTTGATAACCGTCCCCATCGTCAGTGTTGACTGTGCATGTATGCATTGTGTTGTATGTTTCCGCTTTTCATTCGATTTTCGAAAAAATCGGAACTTGTCAGATAAAGAAGAGCAATTAAACAAATATATTTGCCTATAAAGACCTTGTCATTGTAATTTTTCAAAATGTATGCTTAAATAATGTGGCGTTTAATACTTTCAATTGCGTTCGCTTAAACGATTCGTTTTGCAAAACATAATTGGCGATCTCAGAGCAGCCTACGTCATAAATGTTGACTAAAACCATTAACGTGTGCATGGAGCCATTTGAATCGTGTGAATCGCAGCAGGCGTGCAACGTTGTGACTCATGACAGTTAAGAATGGCTGTCATGCACAACCAGCCTATGTGTCCCCATTACACTCAGATATAATTCAACTGAGAATACTTTTCATGCGCAGAAGAATACTGAGGCGCTTCAGTTGCTTAGAGATTCGATTTGAAGCCTGTGAGTCCTTCGGCATGTACTGGGAGGAGACAATTGCAATCAAGACATTTTCACTGAACTCTGAACATCAACACAATCCACAGCTTAACGAGAAATCGGGGCACTGCTCACCGCTCCCTAATGGGACTATGTGCATATGCATGTTGGACCAACTGATTTGTTTCTTTTGCGTACATGTCGTGTTGCAAGAATTTGCATACCCGTTGCCAAGTAGACGCCGTAACAAGTGCGCACTGTAGCATGGATACAATTGTGTCTCAATACTTGCAGATACGAATATACATGTGTGTGCGTATGTAAGTTGACATATGGCTGTCTGTCTGTATGTATGTGTGTATATATGGTGTATATGCAAACATATTGTTGTCGATTTGTTTTTCATTGTCGCTGTCTCAAATTGCCGTTAATATTAAAATTTCATGCGCTTATGCAAATTTACATTTGACAATTTCGCTTCCTGCCAACATTCTCCATCTTGTGTGAGCATCCATGCAAACGCTGACGCAGAGCGTCTGTTGCCAACGCAACGCAACGCAACGAAACGCAACGCCGCACAAAAATTTAAAAGACGATAAAGGGCAAACATCGGCAGGAAGGAAGGACATATGCGTCTTATTTATTTATTTATTTGACATTGTTCGGTTACCGTTTTTCTTTGCGTTTCACATATTTTGTTAGCTGAGTTAACGAGCAAATGTTTCCTCTTTCTTTTTCCTTTTTGGTTTTGTTTTCTTAAATTGCAATTATTATAATAAAAAATAATTCTTTAATCACAGCAAAAAACTGTCTCGAAGTTGCTGGCAAGTGTGACGAGAATGAGTAAATGAATTGTGTGGCATGTAAATAAAACTTTTACTAAACGCATTCAACCGATCCTTAGGCTTTTGCCAGTCTTTGAGGCGCCAGCATACATTATTATATTCTTGTATTTTATTTAAATTAATTGATTATTCAAATTTAGTATTCCTCATGCTGGGGCATTTAAGCATTTGCTATCACTTTTATGCTTTGATTGTTTATATCATTGAATGTGTGTATCGCATATTGTGGAAAAATAAAACATACTCCACACCAGCATATAATACAAGAGAATCTCTTCGTGTGTGCCTTTGAATCCATGGAAGCTGCTACTTTTCGTTCCGAACCAGAGGTTTGGGTGTGAACCACTAATAGGCCGAAGGATTGAAGCCCGAGTTACGCATGGAAAAACCTCTTCTCTCAGCAAATTGCTGTTTATAATTGCACATTATTTATTACACAGTTAACATACATTTTCCACCATTAATCACTTCACCCTTTGTTTGTTGCATCATTAAAGTCAATTCTTTAAAGCTAGGTTAAACTGCATAAGTGTTAGGAACCAGTCGAAGGTACCGATAATGTTCTGGAACCAAGTCACTCTGCCGCAGGCAAAAAAGCCACAGGCGCCAATTTCCAGTCTGCAACTCGCAATCTGCAGCATAAACATGTCACACTACGATTACAAAAAGAAAAAACAGATTAAATATTAAAGAAATCCTCCTGCAGTGAGTTGGTACCCACCACTTTCTGTACTTGCTGATTCGGATGTTCCTGTAGATGGCAGTCACTCAACACGGTGGACATGTCAGCGTAATACATTTGCATATAGTCGCATATTGAGTGATATAGGAACAAAGTTAATAGCGCCACTATGGTCACTATGTTAATAAGTATGATATCAAAGATGGGATACTTTCCTGATTTGTAGAAAAGATAAAGGGTCAACATAAAAGATGCAACATTAACCAAAAAATTTATCTGATTTATAACTTTATCGACTTGAAAGATTAGGGACACACGATTCGTTAGCTTGGCTAATTGATAATGTAAGCGACACAAACGAGTCAACTCCTGCAGCAGGATACTGGCTGGCAAGCCATTTTGTTGATTGTTCTTGATGAGCTCTTTCAGATTTTCACGAATATAGTAAAAATGTCGTGCGATGTGCAGATTGATGATAACGCAGATTGTCATGCACGTGCCATTCACATTGCAAAAAAGCGAAAAAAATTGAGAAAAGCCATAATCAAGTATGGCATTATTATAACCAAATCTGAATGGATTATAAACGAAGAATGTCGACAGAGTCATAGAGAGCAGTCCGATAATGGCGAGTTGTATGATACGAATAACTGAGAACCACTGATTGCCGTTTAACGGTATTGCCAGCTGGCTAGAATAAACTTCTTCCAAGCGTTGCAGCCGGCTTACAACTTGGCTGATGGCACGGTCCCGATGCCAACGCAGCAGCAAAGTGTACAGCAAAGATGTCACACTCGTGGTAGAGCCCGATAAATCCACAATTTTTTTTAAATAGTCAACTTTCATATGCCCGTAAAGAGGTTTCGGTAAATACATCAACATTGCCTCGGTAAAAAATGCAAGGATGTTGATAAACACTGCATAAACTTTCGTGAATTTTGTATTGCGTATACGTAATGTTTCGAAGTCGAAGCGATGCGAAGTTACTCCAATTAGGATAAAGTAATAGGCGAAACACGTATGAAACATCCTTTGTAAAGTTTTTCCAAGCTTCATAATTTTCTCACTATACTGTAATCTGCAGTGTGAACTAAGCCAAATTCAAATATGATATACATAAGTTCAATATTCAACGGCATGCAGGTAGCTTTATAATAAATTATATGGATAAGAGTTCCACTCCCAAGAGAATAGAACTGTAGGTATCGATTCGATTGCGTGCATGATTGCATGCATTAAAAAAGGTCACTGAGAAGGTTGTGTCTTGTGTAGTGCAAATAAATGAAACGCAGTCCGCAAGCCTATGGAATTTTATACGATGTTTGGTTTTCGTATCATTTAAGATGTTTCAGTAAATCAGGACTCATCCCTACTATCTTTACTGATAATTAATCTTGCAGTTCACTGCACAGATGTTACTCCACCTATCAGATCATAAATAAATACATTTAAGTTGTCAGTCTTTTTAATGAAATGAACTGAAAATTGCAAAATTACAAATTATATTTTTTTTAGTGTTTATGTAGGGAAGTATCTAGAACAGCATTGTCAAACCGTATGGATGAATGTTGCATTCACCATCGCTTGGCTAAAGATTAATCAGTTGCTGCCATTGCTCATCCCTTTCTGCACTTTCATTAATGAAAAAGGGGGTAGTCACAAAAGATCTTCATTATCGATTACGCACAGTGTATAGTGAGGCAGGGATCTGATAAGATCTTAACTGTTGGAAGAAGTAATGTTCACCACCAGGAACCTAACAGACCACACACTTCTGTACTGACATTGTGAATAATTAAATAAATGCAAAGGAACTCATGTAACTTCCCAAAAGTGTTTTAAATTTATTTAACTTGTGCAGTGTCGGCCGTGACTGACAGAGTCTTTCTTGCAACGATGGCATCGCTGGGTAAAACTTTTCTGTATATTTTTTATACGGCATTCGAAAACTATTCGCGGTTATTTGACACTGTATCGTATTGAAGTCCTATTTTTCTGAAGACAGTTCTGTAATCGCTCTTTGAAAAAGCTTTTTTTGATTTGAAAATGAGTGAAATGTATTGTTTTTTTACTATGAAAAAGGTAAAACGGACGATGTCGAAGATATACCTGACTCTGGTCCGCCAGCCACTGAAAAAGCCAACCGCAATGAAGACAATTTTTTTTCAAAACTGTACCAAAAAACCAAGTATGTTTCTTATAGCACCTAATACGTTTGGATGATGGTGCTATGCAGGAGCCTCTTATTCCACTGCTGCAATATAAAAATTGGTCTTCAATCATGTAATAGGTAGCTCTATAAAAATGGAAGGAACTGAAATGAATGGGCTACAAAATATGTGAATATTTTAATAAAACAAGTTTATGAGCTGCCTCAATGCCTTGGGTATGTAGCACACAAGGGTCCTTTATTTTAATTAATGCATTTTTTGGAAGTGTAATCTTTATGACTGTAGATGATATTTCTCGTGATGTGTTTCTTTTTGGGCTATTTTTTTTTATATTCGCTTTAATTTTGTGACATTTATTTGCACAACTCCTTGGAATTGAGTTGTACGAATATATTATTACATGTATTTATTTTGTTTTATTTACTTTCTTTTTATTTGCTTCATTTGACTTTTCTTTTGACACAGTCGTGCGCCTTTGTAGTTTGTGCTTTGTTAGCGGCAGCTCGGCTACATACGAGCATGTGTATAAAAATGTTTATTGCATATTTTTTGCATTTTAATGCGTGTTGTTGTTTGTGCTGCTGTTGTTGTTTACAATACAACAAAATATATTATTTTACATTTTTGTAAAATTGTTTGTCGTAGCGAGCAGAGGGTAAGAAGAAAAGGAGAGAGCGAAAAGAAAAGACATATGTTGGATGTGTAAAGTAAAGTAGAAAGAGTATGCATAAATAATGCAAAACCGTGGCGTATGCGTGTTTTTGCTTGCCAAAGTGGAAACATTACGTATACGCCGCATGTAAGTGGCAATGCTCGATTCATTGCAACAACAAGCAACATTACAACAAGTGCGCACAAATTGTAGGTAGAGATTTGTAATCCCTAATGTAATAAATTTTTAATGCATATACTCGCGCTCACATAAATAGACCCATCAAAACGGATTCAAACGCAATCCCTCAAATGTGTCTAATTTCCTTGGTAAGGCGCAGACACAAGCACAGGCAAAGGCCTAAAGTACGAGCAGCCTCGTCTGTCCGTCCGTCTGTCTGGCAGGATTATTCGCTGGCGGCTTTTGTTGCGTGTGCATTTGCGTTCGCCTTTTACGGCATGCATAGAATATTTCTAAAATCGAATTACATCGCAGCTAAGTTATGCTCTGCCAAAGATAGATAGATAGAGAGAGAGAGAGAGAGAGAGAGAGAGAACAACAATAAAAGACGCTTAATATGCATGAGATTTGCGCATGACGAAGTTGCTCGTGTGTGCTTACGTATTTGCGTTGTTTCAAACTCTGATCCAATTAACTCACGCACGGCAGCAGCTAACGTGTTTCGTTAACACATGGCAAGTGTTTATTATTTGGAGTTCAATTGAGTCCTTGCTAAGTTTGCCACAATTATGTTCTACGCAGTAGATAAAGTTACAAAAAGCCAACAGAAATTTTAAGATAGACAAAAACAAATCCAAATATTATAATATGTGTACAGTAGAACTTCGCTAATCCGAATCCGGATTACTAATGTATCCGAATTACTAAAAGCTGATTAAAAAGAAAAACATTTATAAATACATTTATTATAAAAACTAATACAAATATTTCGAAAAAAATTAAAAAAAAAAAACACTTTTGAGGTTTATGTTGAATAATATAAAAACAAAATAAAACGGATTGAAAACCTTCTGTTTGTCGCATTTCACACTTATGGGGGGGTTCCGCATTTTGCAAGAATGAAATAAAGCATACGCACCAATAGCCGAAAAACATTTATGAGCGAATTTTTTTTTATTCTGTTAGCATTCAACTTGAGTCGTGTTGTTGTTTCTATAGCTTCACTGAGTTGCTGTGACAAAATCAATTTACACTTCGGCGCTAGCCACAGTCGCTGCCATTTAGAAATTTGTGGCAGCAACCGAGCATGCAACAGTGACGATTATTTCCAATTAAGCCGCCTGCATCGCGGTGAACACCGACAGTTTCACACACCAACTCACCTACTAAGCCAGGTGTAGGCCGAAATTGAGTTCAGCCAGCGATAAATTTTAAAATTACACTTTGGATTGATTGCCGATGGATTGCAGTCCGCCTATCCTGTTTGCAGGACCCTCCTATGCTAAAAATGTTGAGATTTGTTTTGTTTCGTTTTTGTTGCTGCAGTTTTCGGTTGTTCTGCCGTGGTTGCCTCTGTGAGAGGAGGGTATTGGCCACAACAAAATAGCTATTGGACGTTGGCATAGAAAACAGAAAATGCAAATAGAAATGCAGCGCTTGACTGTTTATTTATTTGCCCATGCAAGAGATCTGCTTGCACGTGTTGTGTAACAAGCCAAATGGTCGTTACAGCTTCTTGTTTGCTTATGATTTTTATTTAACTATTTTTCAGCAGATTTGCGCAGTCAATGTTGACTTTGCTTAGCTGCGATCAGAAGCCAGCAGAAAGGACACTGATGCTATTCGCTTTATGTTTAGTTGTGTAAATTGCAGCAAGTTGCAGAGACAAGCAGCGAATAGGAGCAGCAACAAAAATAAAGAAAATAAAATTAACTAGAAAGGCAGGGCTATAGTCGGGCGTAACCGACTATAGAAAACCCTGTACCCAATCCAAAACTGAATATATATTTTTTATTGCATTAATATTTTATATTTATTATGTATAGATATCTCAAGAAAAAAAATTTTTTTTTTTAGCTAAAACCCATTTTTGGCTGATCGTTCCTATGGCAGCTATATGTTATAGTAAACCGATATTTATTATATTCGGGAATATCATTGGATATTACTTAAAATAATTAAATCCAAAATCTGGAAACGATATCTTAATAAACAAAAAAGTTTTTCTCAGTAAATATTGTTTTTCGGCCGATCGTTCCTATGACAGCTATATGATATAGTAAACCGATATTTATTATATTCGGGAATATGATTGGGTATTACTTAAAATAATTAAATCCAAAATTTGGTAACGATATCTTAATAAACAAAAAAGTTTTTCGCAGTAAATGTTGTTTTTCGGCCGATCGTTCCTATGACAGCTATATGATATAGTAAACCGATAGACATAGTATTGGGATATGTAATTGGTCATTAGCTAAAACTTTTAAATCCAAAATTTGGTGAAGATATCTTGAAAAACGAATAGGTTTTTGTTACTAAATGTGGGTTTTCATCCGATCGTTCCTATGACAGCTATATGTTATAGGACGAATATCGAAAAAAAAAAATAAACTTGTTATGCCTATGGATTGAGAGAGTCTTCGTGCAAAATTTGGTGGTTGTAGGTCTCACCGTTTCCGAGATCCGTTTGTTCATACGGACGGACAGACAGACAGACAGACAGACAGACAGACAGACAGACAGACAGACAGACAGACAGACAGACGGACATGGCTAGATCGACTCGCCTTTCGATGCTGATCAAGAATATATATACTTTATGGGGTCTGCCACGCCTCCTTCTGCCTGTTACATACATTTGCACAACTTTAATATACCCTTTACCATTTTTTGGTACAGGGTATAAAAAGTTCAACCCACTTAAAGCCGTCAAAGAAAACATTTCAAAATCGGCAACAGCAACAAAAATAATAAATAAAAAAAGTCAACATGTGAACAAATGCGTGCAGACAGGAACAATACTTCAAAAGAAATTCTAAAGAAAACACGCATACGCCAGGTAAGCCAAAAGTAGAAGAAAATAATGAGACAACAGCAACAAGGCACGACACGACACGACACAAAAAGAGCAAACACAGTGTGGGAGTGGTGTGTGTGTGTGTGTGTGCGCCCGCGTCGTTGTCTACTTAATCACGCAATTATGCGTCGGCAATATTAAAATAATCTTCAGCTTAATGCCTTTCAAATTGTTACCACGATAAATTAAAAAAAAAAATATGTACTAAAATATTTTGTAAAATGTGTCAAGCAAATGCACAACAAGGCTAACCTGCGTGCACTTAAAAAGAAAAACAGAAGAGAGGGGGGCGGATGCTTTTTATTTAATTCTTATTGTTTTCAAAAGAGAAATATGAAAGCAAAGCTTTTTCGTGCACTTACTTATACGAGTGACTGTTGCTGTCATTGTTTTTGTGTGGTTTTTGTTGTTGTTGTCTGGCTTATTCCCGTGGCTGCCGTGCTTCGGCATAGTTACAGTTGACAACTTTCACAGGACAACGCGTTGAGCATAAACGTAGTTGAGTGTTGGCCGCAAGGCGACAGTCATCGTTTGCTTAGCTCATGTGTGAGGAGAAAACAAAAGCAAAAAACCAAAATGTGGAAGGGATGCCGGGGAGTTTGAGTAAAGCTGAAAGAGGCTTAGCAGAAAATCTAAAGTGTGGCCTAAGTGGCAAGCCCAGAACGGCGAAAGCAAGAAAAAACAACAAAAACAATAATCATAACAACAACACAACAATAGCATAACAATACCAAAAATGTTTTATAGGCACAGAGGCCAAAAATTAAAAAAAAAAAAATAATTATAATTTCAAATATATATGCATATATGGTAAATATCGTATACAGTGTGGCCCAATTAAACTGCAACTTTTCATCCGTGCGCGTTTGTCCGTCCGTGTGTTCCGCGCATGCACCTTCGCTGTTGCACACATACACATATGCATGTGGCAAGCAGAATGTTTACACGAAATTGCTGTTTATGCTAATTAATGCTCTCCTTTGTTATTTTGTCCATTGTTTAAGTGCATATTCTGCTCCTGTTTAGCTGCCAGCTTAGCACTTGCAACACAAGCGGCTAAACAAATAAACAAACAAAAAAATACTAATAAAAAAACAGCAAAAAATGAAAAAACGAACATGAAAACTGCAGCGTCACAATTAAAAAACCATTTGAGCACGTGTGCAAATTACAGTCTTATGGCATTTCCCCACTGCACTGCAACCGTGGGCTGTGTGTGTGTGCATGGGGGTGTGCGATGTGTGTTGTACATGCAAACCACATTTATGCTTTGTACAAATTTCATCCATTTTTACGTGCTTATTTGTTGTTCTACGAGTATTTCGCTTCTCCGTTGCAGTTGCGGTCTGGAGCTCACGAACTAAAACCTAAGTGCACCCACAACCGTCGCCTGTTGTTGGCTGCCTGTTTACGCTTGGAGGAACCAACAGCCCCCATCCACCAGCCCGCTCGGTGTTGGCACAATGCAGACATTCTATTTGAGTTTACAACAATTTACAATGTTATTTATGCATATATTTGGTTTACAGTGAAACTAATAAAAACGAATTCACTTAACACTGCACATGCTAAATTTTAAATTAGTTTTCCTGTGTTAGCCCGTAGCTTTACCTTGGTGCTTCTGCATGTCCAAGAGCGTCGAAACCAAAAAAAAAAATAATAATAATAATAAAAACCAAAGCATAACAACACATTAGTAAATTTGACTATCTGTGCTTCGTTTGTCCGTATGCGGTTGAGTTTTTTAATTTTCAAACTAACCAAGTGCCGAGCAACATGGAAATGTACTCGCCAAAAATGCTTTGTAATTTGCTGTGGAAATTGTTTTGAAATGAAATACGTTTAATTGCAATATCTGCGCAAATGCAATTTATTTGTATTAGTTTCAATTAACACAATCCACACAAGGCCACGTGCATTATAATTAAATCCTCTGAATGGTTTAAAGCGAGAATCGCCTAATGTTCACGATAATCCTAGAAAACAAATGTTTAAATATTGAAAGAATTATAACATATGAAATGCAAGCAAGAAATCTTAAAAAAAAAAAAAAAAAAAAAAAAAAAAAAAAAAAAGCTACTAAAGAAAAAGGAACGTCAGGAAAGATCAAGAAGAAATACTAGGCTACTAAACCGGGTCCTAAGCAGGCGAGAATTTTTCTCGGTGCTCATAGTCGCAAATAATGTGATGTCTCAATGCAAGAAATGACTGAGTTTTCCTATTGGTTTTCTATCAGGACATTCTAGACTAAGTACATACTCTTGCAACGTTGGTCATCACCTATGACTCCATGGAACGCTATTTAGTTACCGCTCTGATCAGCGAGTTCTTGGCATTCTTCTCAGGACTGTTGTTCGTTTTTACCTTCTATGCTGTCTGCAGGAGGAGTGAGTGACGTGCATTCCTACAGGAGGATGTTGTCCATATCTTCTTGTGGTTTGAATGAACTTGGCAAGGATGAAGCGTTGTTACTGCGGTTGGTGCGGTCTGGCTTAAGCATCCTTAAGAACGATTTTAATATTTTAATTTAACAGCAGTTGTAAAATTTTGCAAAATTATTAATTACTCATCTTTGACCTTGCGTTACACAACCGACAATGAAACATGCCCAAATCTGCTCATATGTAGTCTGAGCATAGATGCTGTAATTTATTGGCTTGTCGCCTGTAAAGTTGTGTAGTCCGAGCGGCAAAAGATTTGCGTTACATTTGATTAGCAAAGGCTTAGTCACGTGCAGTTGAGCAGTTTTCCCTTCGCAAGCTACACAAAGTTAGCGGTGAGAGGGGGGTTGCCTTTGCGGGTTGCTGCTTAAGTTCGCACAAATGCTCAATGCCGGACGGAAGTACTTGGCAGGAGAGGAAAGGATCCCCACTTCACACTTGGTGAAACTAAATTTAGGGTGTGCATAGTGCGGGAGTAGGCTTTTCTGCGGCTTTCCTCCTAAATGCTGGCAACCTGAGACCTTCTGGCTGGGGTGCACAAAATAAATGATGTCAGGCTGTTAAACTTTATGTTGCATTAATTAACAACAGCATTAATTAAAAAAAATATATACAAAAAGTATACAAAGAAAAAAAAAAAATAAAATAATATATGTATATATATATGTATATATATGGTATATTAATAAAATATTAACAATGATGAAAAACGTGTGTAAAATGAAAAATTAATTACACAAGTCTGTCAAAATTTCGTTTACCGCTTAACAAAGGTTGATTTTTACCGGCAACTGCACAATGCCAAAGTAATTGTGTAATCTGAGCCAAGCGAGCACGACTTGCGTGCAACCGAAACTTAATTAAGAAGTCAGCCTTAGTCATAGCCTCCGCCTCCGCTTCCGCCTTCCTCTCCGCCGCTGCCACTCAGGCTCAGCCGTATGGATGCAACATAAGCCATGTTGCCAGGGCTCCGATGTGCGGGCGGCTGTTGCTGCCGATGCTGTTGATGTTGGCCTTGGCGTCGTGCTTGGCAAGGGGCTTGGCATGAGGGGGGAAACCACAAGCACCGAGTTAATTTAAACAATTTTCGTGTTTAACATTTTAACTGGGAATCTCAATTCGCTTTGCTGCGTGTGCAATTTTCCAATTTGCGCTTGTTTGCTCACACAATTCTCAGCTCCCGTCTGCAGCAACGCGTGCGTGTCCGTGTCTGTGTGCGGCTGCGACTGCTTGGCAGCGCAACTGTGTGGCATATCTTATATTTGCATCAGAAGGTCAGTTGCGCCTGTGGCCATGCCAACTGACGATGCCGGTAGGTATTCAATTTCCATATTGCCTGGCAACTTCGATGCTGCATTCGCTGCATTGTTGCGTAACTGCAGTTTGGCAAATTACTTCACTTGCAGTTGCTGCTTGCTGCTTGCTGCTGGCACATACATAGTACACGCTTAATTACTTCGTGCGCAGTCAGTCGCAGTCCCCCTGCCTGCCTGCCTGCCGGTCCGCCTGGTTGCAGTTAAACAACATTAAAGGATTATGCAAGGAGCAGCTTAGTGCCAGCGCTGAGCATGTGAACGCACGCGTCAGTTACAAATAATTTTTGATTTCACACAAATGGAAATGAGCAACAAAACGCAAGCAAATAAAGGAGCAGACTGCACCATATGCTATACGCTACGTAAATATATACGCTCATTCAAAGCGGGCTAACAACTTACGTAAACTGCAAAAAAGGAAAAAGAGGAAGAAGAAGGCGAAAATTGCAGCTTGCAGAGAGTGCAAGAGCAAGACTTGAATTCATTTCGTTAAAAGCATTGATTCAAGTTGTGTTGCTGACGTGTTGGCAACTTCATTACCCGCACGTGCCAAAGCAAAGGAAATTACAGCCAGTCAAAGCCGGCTAAAGCCAATGCTGCTGGCCAAGCAGCGCCGAGCAGCAGCAGCAGCACAAGTCGAAGCCAAGCATTTGCCCGCACAGGGTTGGGTGGGAGGACGGTGTTGAGTGTTGGGTGTTGGGCTGAGCTGTGCACAAATCGTTGCTTTTAAAATGTACATTCTTGAGTGTCTTGTGTTGAACTGTTGCTGGGTTGCGCTCCGCAAAGTGCCGCCGAGAGTTGCCGAATGTTTATTGCCACTGAATGCAAGCAAACTTCAACTTCTTCTTTTTCTTTTTTAGTAAATATGTCTGCTGGCACTTTGTCTGGGCGTTACAGACTAAGTTGAGCGAGCGAGACAAGCCGCAAGTGACAGAGGAAAGAGATAAACAGAGAAAACGAAAATCATGGCTTCTGTGACAAATTGACGGTCACAGTTCGATAAATAATTTGCACACAATATTTACACAAATTTCGCATGCTTGCAACATTTTGCTGGCATAGCGGTTACATAGTTTACAGTAAACACTAAAGTGAATGCTCAAACTATTTTTGTCACACGTTTACGGTTTCGATATGAGCTCATAACTTCATAGCAAATTTCTGCTTGATTTAATGAATATATTTTCGTTGGGTTGGCATGCATTTTTATTTGCTTTTCATTGGAGTTACTCGGAATATGTCACATGGTTTTTTTGGAAGCTATTGTCCCTTGCTTTGCGTTGCTCGGCCATCTGAGGTACTCTATGAAGTGTATATGGCAGTACTTCGGATAATTAGTCAGTCACTTATTAGGCACGGCGTCTGGGCCATTTAATTGTGTTGTTTTTTTTTCGCCTTCAAGGCTGTTTTCTGTATTGTCAAATGCTACTGTGTGTGTTAGTGTGTGTGTGTGTGTGTGTGTGCTATTGTGTATCAGTGTAGATTATTATTATTATTATTGTGTTCGGATTAAATGAGCACTGACTTACTTACGTTTGCTGTATAGCGGCGACATCATTCAAAAGCAATTAGCTACAAAAGCAATTTACAAATTGCAGGGAGTCTAACAGCAACAAATATAGCAAAGCACACACATACTCAAGGGGAAAAGCAAAAGAAAAAAAAAAAACAAAGAAAGAAAACATTAACAACAACAACTGCACTCAGCAAAGCTTAGTTTAGCAGAGCTTAGCTGTCAAAATCAGATTTTCACAAACATGCGACGCTTTAATTTGTCAAACGGAAATAGAAAGCAGAAATGTTCCATATGGAAACAAAAACAAAATGAAAACAGCACAACTCAGAACAAAAAAAGGAAAGTGAAAGAAGCAACAAGCAAAAAAAAGGAACATTGTAATTATAAGCGTAGTGACAACAACAACAACAACAAGAGCAACACATATAAAGGCATAAAAGCCAAATGACAGCATTTTGTTGTAACGAAAGCAAAGCGAAAATTGCGCAGTTGAAAACTATTGAATACGCCAGAGTGGAAGAGAGCGAGTGGCGTAGGGTAAGGCACTCTGGGGCAGAAGAGTGGATGGCTTAATGCAATGCCAAGTCGCAGACAGCATGAGACAAGACTTGAAGACATCAAAGCGGCTACATCCACGCAGACGTCAAAGATTAAGCAATGAAAAGGATAACAAGGACAACATTAACGAGCCAGATGCGATGCGCCGGAGGTTGCACGATTATTATAAGCAAACACTGTACCTTTTCATTCTGCTCATTATACATAAATAGGTACATATGTATGTGGGTGGAATATATCTGTATGACTTCGCCTCGAAGTATGCTATGAAAAATTTAAAATTTAAAGTTTCATTTTCATGCCATGTTTGATTAGCGCAAACGCTTGCGAACGCTTGGGACCGTCTTCATGAACCAGGCATCCCGCTTGTCTGTTTGTCTGCCTGTCCGTCTGTCTGTTTGCCAGCAGGCTGTAGGTTCCTTGTTGGCCTTTGTGCCTGTGCCTTGTGCCTGCTGGCACGTGTGACAGTTATCATTTGCATGCTGGCACGTGTAAGCGCGTGCATGCAGGCGCATTTGCTCATGCATCTTGCCTATGCTCCAGTGCGCATATACCAAATATGGTGCATAACTCGTCTGTCCGTACTGTCATAAATATGTTGGATATGTTAGGTTAAGTTGCATTTGTTTGTTTGTTTGTTTGTTGTCTGGCGTATTTGTGGCTTCATCTTTTCACTCTCAGCGATAAATGAGCAAACCAAGTTTGACTCGACGGCCAACTGGCAAAGGGCGAATGCCACAACCGGATACCCTAAGCAGTGACTGTGACAGCGCAGACAGCAGGTCACGGCAGGATACGCAATGGCAATGCTCGTGCATAGGCGAGCCACCTACATACACACACACACACAGATAAGGTCAAGTATAGTGCGATTTGCGCACTGACATATTACTTCACTGAACTCCCGATGGTATATGGCTCATCGCCAGTTATATGTATGCAGCTACTCCTAAAGAATGTGGTTAGCTATACGGGACTCATTGGCATTAAAATTTTGAAAACGTTTTCGTGAGCTGCAGCAGACAAAGGATATACGATTAATTAAGAGAAATACTTCTTTCGAGTAAAGGAATTACGCAGACGAAGCTATGTCTTTATGGTAGTGTAGGACAGCGGAGGCTGCCACTTGAGTTTCTGAAGAGCGAAAGGTGAAGACTGCAACAGCATGTTGCTGCAGTCAGTTTTTTTTGTTGTGTTTTGATTTAGGATTTTGTTTTAATTTTGTATTTTGCTTGCATATTCATACGTGCATTTTTGATTTTCTCGCCGTTGCTGGGAGCGTTTTTGTTTGCCTTTGCTGTTTCTGCTTGTTTACTATGCCAGCAACGTTCGCTCTCTCGTGTCTCTACTTGTTTTTCCTATCGTTTGCCATTGTTGCTGTTGCTGATACTGTTGTTTATCTTTCAGGCGTTCGACAGCTGTTGCTGCTGCAACATTCTTGTGACACTTTCTAACGTGGCCGGTGTCCGGCGGCGCTGTAGCTGTGCAGCATAAAATGCAAATGTTGTATAAACGTTTAACTTTATCAATATTTACACTGATTTTTGTTTATTGCTCAGTATGACATCATGCATCATTGATCATGTACATGCCGCATATGGCGCATACCCTGTTGCAGCGCTGCTCCTGCCCATTTGGTTTTTATTTTTCTTCTTTGTTTTTATTTATTTTTTGTTTTGTTTTTGTTTGTATGCTGCTGTTGCACATTGCACTCAATTCAAATATTTATTTGCGCGTTTTTTATGCAACTGCAAGGTTTATTTTTCTTTGAAGTACTGAACGTCACGTGTCGTTAGCAGAAATACACAATACCAAAATAACAGTAAAAACAACAATGCAACAAACAACTTCGTTTGTAAACAATAATCACAACAACAACAAAAATATCCATACTGTACACTTCTGTGTAGGTGTTCTTTTTTTTCGGTAGGCAAATATTGCAAAGTGCAAAAGTCAGCATTTGGCGTTCACTGGTGAATTTAAATTTTTTATATTGTATATATATGTATATACACACGTGTGCATGTGTATAAACAATATAACAAAACTTCAATAACTAATATGTGCTGTTACACTAGAGTAGATAGTTTTGCTAGCACCTAAGACTGTGATCGAATTTAATATTTTTGATAAAATTATTATGCTGTGCCATGAGTGTTGAAAATTTGGAGTTAAATTTTTAAATTTTTTGTTGCACATTTAGTGGCGCATTCGTAAATGTTGTCGCGCTAGAAAGCAGCACAGCACTGTTTTGTATTTGTCGTTATGCCTGCAGCCTAACCTTATATCTATTAGAGACAACTTACATCGTTAGATTACCAGTCTCTGAATTTGTATGCGCCCGACTAGGGGACACTTCTATTTCGGCAAGTGCTTAGTGCCTTAAATGCCGTTAATGTTCGCCCAAATGGAATTTAACACTTTGCTGAATATGTGAAAATTGCCGTCGCAATGATAACAACAACAGTAATAAAAACACAAAACAACAACTACAACTGAAAATACCAAAGCCAATGTCTTGGCGCAAATGTTGCTAATAAACGAAACAATTAAAAGACGCCAAAAGACGCTTGACGAAACGTTGACATTTCCTGCCTGCGGCAAATGAACCAAAACAAAACGAAATGAAACACAGCGAGAAAATCGTGTAGAAAAGAAAAGAAAAAAAAAAACAAAAAAAAAAGTGATTGAACTTTTTGACATTTCAATTTCAAATTAGTGACTTGGCAAACAGCTCAGCAAGGATGAGTCAAGGCAAGTCAGGGCAAGAGAAGGCAAGGCAGGAGTAACGCAAGGCAAGCCAAGCACCGCAAGCAGCCAAGTGCACACGAATGGCAGACGTATGCTGCGAGCAGACAATAAAATTAAAACGGATAAGGAAATTATGCGTACATTTTTGGGTTTGCTCGTCTTCTCCTTTTATTGTCTTTTTGTTGGGTTTTGCGTTTGCAAATAGCAAATAATAGTCACTGCAGTGACGCAGGATATTGACAGGATATTGTATTAGGCAACGACAACAAAAACAACACACAAGCACACGAACACGCTCGTATATGCGTTATAAGCAAACTCGCACAGTAAAAGTTAATGACTTTTGACATTTTTTGTTCTCATAATTTTTTTCGGATTTCATTTTGGTTGTTATGCTTTTTTTCTGCTTAAATGGTTTTTTTTTTTTTTTTTTTTTTGGCTTTTTCGTGTGTTGTGCCGCACGCAAGTAAAGTAAAGCTAAAAGTAGGAATCCAACAATCCAACAGCTGAACTCAGGCCAAAGTCAATGACCAAGCGAATGGAGAAACGAGTGAACGAGCGTAATAAAAAAAAAATAACCGAAAAGTAACAAAAAATGTAGGAAAAAAATGACTTAAATTCATAAAAGCATAAAACAATTTTTTGAAAATGAATACGAAAAGCTTTGAAAACGTTGTGCCAACAACAACAACAACACCAGCCACAACTTGTATGTGCGTTAAGAGTGATTGACTGCGTTGTGGCTGCTGTAAAAAATGTTAACGTAAAAAAGAAAATCAACAAAGAAAAAAAGAAAATGAAAAATCAAAAAGGAAGACGCATGACATACATGACGTAGAATGTGGCAAGTCGTGTGCATAAGCAGCCACGGCAATGGGCGACGTTTTGCGGCAAAGAGTCAAACACCTCGGCTGCGTGCAATTGTTGCTGCTGCTGCCCTAACGTCGACGACACTGATGATGATGTTGACGACGCTGTTGGCTGAGCGTCACTGTGTAGGTCACGAAGGTGCCACCGAACAGC
Organism: Stegana nigrithorax; assembly: GCA_037044495.1. Classification (NCBI taxonomy): domain Eukaryota; kingdom Metazoa; phylum Arthropoda; class Insecta; order Diptera; family Drosophilidae; genus Stegana; species Stegana nigrithorax. Next base: position 49,591 of record JBAMBQ010004935.1, read on the forward strand.
TGAGTGAACCGTGCATTGTACGCTCAGCAGAACTGAACTGAGCTGAGCTGGGCTGCTTTGCTGTTTTTAAAGCAAAGTCAGCTTTGTTTTCGCTTGTATACGTTGTAAGTATAATGATCTATAAGTTTATTTTCATACCTTGAACTCGCATACAAAATTGTCAAATTTGCAGCATGTCGCTTTTAATGGGCAATGTCTGTTTGCCTTTGATTGCGAAATGTTCTCAATAAGATGCATATGCGAAGTGACACGGTAAGTGTGTGTGTGTGTGTGTGTGTGTGTGATTTACAAGCTTCTGCCCTGTTGTGCCAACTGTGCTTCAATAGTTTCAAGGTGATGTTATAACATTTGCCAAAGGTTGTTTTTTATGGCTTCAATGTATTCAATTTTTCGCTTCACATAAGGTTTGTGAACTCAAAGTTCATGTATTTCTATAAATATACGCATACATTTATGAAACTCTTTGTCTCTGTCTGATTTATTTTACATCTTATTTAACAGCTATGACGCCAAGACGAGACGAGGGTTTGTTTTTGAGCTGTGCTTGCATGGTTCTGTCTCACAGGTGAGTTTCATTTGCAATAACTGCACAGCCAGCATGAATGGAGACACGTAAGACTATCGGATTGCATTGAACGATAGAATAAATTTCCACACTTTTTTTAATGTTACCTTTAATTATTATGGACTTTCATGCATGAATATGCATATGTACAATTTGCTGTGTTCTTGCAATGGCTGTGTCTTCATATTTTTTTCTTTTATATCCCTTTTGCAGTGCAGTAAAATCTGTCAACGACTTCGGTAATCACTTAGTATGAAGTGTTGAGGAACCAACAAACACATGTTGCAAAAGCAACAAAGTGCAAGCAATAGACAAAACAAAAACAGAGAACGGCAAACAGGCAACGCACTCAACCGCTTGGGAATAGAAATTATTGTAAACAAAACAAATGCCGAATGTGGGCACGGACATGCGCGCTGCATGGGCTGGGGTGAGTGTGTACAGTTCACATAGCATAGCGACAGGGGCAAGTCAAGCAAATGATGAACGGATAAATGTGGATAAAATATTGCCAAGTTTTGTGAACGGATAAAAAGCGGCCGGATAAAAATTTGTGGAGTAATTTTTGCAATGCAGGGAATAGTGACTGGAGATGGGAAGAGAACAGAACAGAATAGATTAGAAAGGTTTTCACATCGCTTTAGTCAGGTATTGAAGAATTTCGTAGAGAATTTATATAAAATTTTATAGAACAACAACAATAATCAAGAACACATAGGCTAAGCAACTGCACATAGAAGTAAAAAAAAAAAAAACCAAAAAAAAAAATAACAAAATATAACAGCTGTGCCCGCATGAACATGAAGCAAAAGCAGCAATTGCACAAGCATAAGCACATGCTGAAGCCAAAGTACTAACGGTACCAGCAGCAAACGCAACAGCAACAGCTGCAGCAGCAACAACAACAGAAGCAGAAGCACAGAAGCAACATTATAAGGGCCGTCGTCGTTGTTGTCGTTGGCTTCGTCGTCTTCGTTGTCGTTAGCGGCGTTGGCGTCGTTGTCGGTGCCGTAGCAGCACACACAAAAACTTTTCAAATAAAACCAAAGAAATTTGTTTGTTTTGATTCAGTCGTTGCGGGTTTTTTAACGCGTGTAGAACGCGTTGCGCAGCAAATACAAAAACAAACCGAATTGAATCGAATCGAACCGAACTGAAACGAAACTCAGCTAAACCGAAGCGACAAGCATGTACCAGTCTACCGTCTACCGAATAGCAACGTGCAGTTTAGTTTTCAGTTAGTCAGACAGACCTTCGCTAGTTGTTGCGTGCCAGTGTGCTCAGAACTAAGAACTCGCAGAACAATATCCAAAATTCAAAAACCCAAAATAATTCAAATTGGAAGATAAAAATTTTCAAATCATGCTATATAATTTTTTTTTTTTTTTTTTTTAAGATAGTAACTGCGAGGGTTTTTTAAGTTTATTATATACTGATACTCTAAAACGTGTGAGTAAGTTTTTGAAAAATATCCTACGATTTTTGAAAATTTTTTGCGCTAAAAATTATGCAAAAGAATTGCAAGCG
>JBAMBQ010004936.1:0-35973 GCA_037044495.1 Stegana nigrithorax
TTGCTTTGTCGACATTGTATCAGCCACAAGAGTAGAGGCTTTGCGATGTCCGGATATTCACATTGTTTCTGACGCCTTACTTTTATGGGATGCTCCCATAGTAAATTCCTTTTTTGAAGTGAGTGTTGACGGTGCGATTTCGATTTGTTTCGCCACCAAAATTATTTTGCTCCATTATCAATTGCTGCAATTATGTTTTTGTTTTGAGAAATTGATAAGATTTTATGCGGACGTTTGTTTGACATTTTCACGTTTGAATAAAATAAACAATATAAAAGAAAACATTTATTGTACTCTTTGCATTAATTTAGTTGCTTGCTTTGCCACATTTGCTTTTCCAACAACAATTGCATTCAAATTCTTCGAACTTGTTTTTGTGAAATGTAGTCGGAGAGAACAATGAGGCCAAATTGTCTACAAAAGTTAACGGTAGTTAACTGAAAATAATTTTTGTTTTTTTTTTTTTGTTTAACGTTCTGCATTACGAATTATGAGGTTTTCCAAAAAAAATTACGATTTACATATAAGAGGTTTATGTTCATTTAATTGCAAAAAAAAAAAATACGAATTAACGAGATCAAAATATTTGGAAATTTTACGAATTAACGAAGTTTTTTCAAGAGACCAGCAGTTTGTTACGGATTATTGAAGTTTTCGGTTTATCGGGTTACGGTTTATCGCGATTCGACTGTATATACAAAATGATATGTGTAACAAATGCCAATGAATTAGTGACATCCTTCAGCATCAAATTACGACAGCCAAAGTAACCCAATGAGATTATTTACGAGGAACTCACATAAGACATGGCGCCGAGGCATATGAAATTTTCAGGAAATACATTGCCCTGTTCTGTAGTAAAACCGAAGCTGTCAACCTGTAATAAATAGTAACACCCAACCTGTAGAATCATATTAAAGTAAACACAATTTCAGTTTTTTTTTTTTTTTTTTGCTTTCTTTTATTATATATGTTTTTATTATTATTACAATGTCTTATTATTACCATTTTATTTTATTATATTAACTGATGTAAGCATTTTTTTTAGAATTTTTTTATTGTTTTCTCTTGTTTTTTTTTCCAATTTTTGGTTTTTTTGTTTCAATTTATATATGCATATATATACATTTAGTTAAATAAATATATTTTTGTATTTATATATGTATGTTTATTTAGTTTTCACATCAACATAGGAAACAATAATTCACACATGTACGGATAGGCTGCTAAATGTATGTATGTATATTCATAGTTTTCAGTATTGTAATTATAAAGAAGAATCTTTCCACTTAATAATGTAATATAACACTCCATTTAGATATTCGTACATTTCTTTCAGTTAGGAGTAATATAAATAATTTTCTGCTTTCATTTCAATTTTTCATTTTCAATACACATATATGCTCATACATATGTATGTTTGTTCGTATGTATGTATGTATATAACGTTTGGCAGCTTACCGACTGCACAAATGTTGTATTCAACCATTTTTATTGGGTCCTTTTTTTTCATTTTTGTTTTTTTTTTTTTTTGTCCAAAAAAGCTGCTGGCTTTAAATAAATTTTTAATTGAATTATTATTATATATATTTTTATTTTTTAACATTTAGTTTGTAATTTTATTATTGATTTACTTTTTCATAAAATTTTTTTTTTATTTGGTTGTAAATACATATTTCTTTTTTACATACATATGTTTATTCGTACAACTGTTTTTATTGCCTAGATATGCGTATTTTCCCTTTTCCCCCGGAGCAAAAAAAAATTCACTTTTCACTTAAGTTTAACATTATGCTGTTTAATTTTTAGGTGGTTTTTTTTTTTTCTTTTCTACGTGTCTTTCGTGTCTTGTTGATATGTGTGAGTTGTCGTGAGTTTGCATGTGCTGATTAGTTGTGTTTGCTTTTTAAACATTTTCTGTTTTATTTTAATTATGTATTATTAAAAAAAAAATTGTTTTTTTTTTTTATTTCAATATTCAACAGATACACGTTGATTTGTATTTCTATATACACATGCATTTTTCTTGTCGCATTAAATTATAACGCAATATACACATATGTTATACATAAATATACATATAAATATAATATTTTTTATATATGGTATGTTTAGGTTTTCTTGCTTAACAAACATGCGTTTTCATTTGTATTTGCAATTTGTTGTCTAGTTTGCTTGCAGCAATTTATTGTTTAAGATTTTAAACCATTTGTTGATTTTTGTATACGAATGCAACATTTGTACTGCTAAGCGCTGTTCAAAATGCATTTTAACTCAATGTACGACATTTTTTTTTTTTATTATACATATTTTATTTTTGTATTTTTATTTTTATTTTTTTGGAAATTTTAAATAAGTTTATTGTATACATGTACATATATGTTAGCAGCTGATAGATACGCAATGTTGAATAATCGTTCGTTGATTTTGGCGCACAGTCAGCGCAAAAATTAAACAGCAGATATGTAAAGTTTCAATCAAAGAAATGGAATGTCAAAAGAGCATAAATAAGGGTGTATATGATATATGCTCTCACATCGTATGACATGCCATATGCCGCTAGAGCATGTCTGTGTATATGCGTTTCGCACCAGCCTAATTCAAAGTATTTCCTTGATTCTTAGTGTCAATCTGCATGTACTTAAAACTAAATTTATCTTCGATTATTTGCTTATTTATTAAATTTAATTAAACTTTTTTTTTTTTTTGCTTGTAGGCATGCATACATATACATATGTATGAATGTATGTATACATGTATGTAAGTGTGTAAAGATTAGTTGGCTTGTTGACAGAAATTTGCCGTACATCGGGTATAAAGTAGCAAGCAGCCAAACTCGCACACATGCACATGTCCGTCCGCACATAGTCTTGCATGTATGTATTGTGCGATACATGATGTATCGAGTACAAAGCTGGCGGTTTCTAACTGCTTGTTTGTATATGTATAGCATATACATTTGTATGTATGTATAAACACGTAAGTGAACAAATAAAAAGGATAAGTCTCTATTTTAAAAGTATCTTTGGTCGGTGGTAACCGCTTGCGAAGAGTCTTAAGTACACAAACACATAGGTACGTTATTTAATTGTTTTTCTTTTAATTGTTATTTAATTGTAACTATTGTATATACGAATACAAATATTTTATGTGTATATAATTTAATTATTCAATAACATTGTATAAGTTGATGTCAAATTTTGCATTTACATCTTTTTTTATGCTTGGGTTTATTTTTATTTCTTATTTTTCACTTTGTTTAGTTTTCTCTTTGGCTTTTAGTTTCAAAATTTGTAGTGACAACGTTTGAATGCTGCACATTTAGGTAAATAGTTTGGTATTGTTTATTTTTTAATTTATTTTTTTTTTTTTTTTTGTATACGCGCAAATAAATAAAAATAAGTGCTTTCGTTATGACGCAATAGGTCAGCACACTTCATGTATTATTTAATATTTACACAACAGCATTAGCATTGATTTTAAAAATAATCGAAAAAAAGGACACAGTAATTAGAGTTTAATTAAAGTTCTTATCTAAGTTAACATTATGAAATAGTTAGCAAAAACTCATCAAAATTGTGGTCAACAATTTATAAAAAAAAAAACAATAAATATTAAAAAACTGCCCCGCTACTTTCAAACATGGCTGCCAAAACCCGAAATTGCAAACACACACACAGTGAGTGAGCAAGAGAGAGAGAGAGAAAGAGAGAGAGAGAGAAAGAGAGAGAGAGAGACACACACATACGCAAATCGGTTGCATCAATATGTCAAAAGCAAAGCCTTTTTTGGCCACAGCTGAAGTGTTCCTTGTGGCGACAGGCGCTGAAAACCGGTTTGCGTGCAAGGAATCATGTTCTGACAGCTTACAGCGCGCACGGAAAATGCCGCCACATGAGCCATAGGAAGTAATTTGCGTAGGCATATGTGCCATAAAAAGCGAAATGCACTGGCACGCTTTATGATTAGACAAGTCTAAAATTATGATTTACGATGAATAGGCATCACGATGTCGTATCCTGTGATACGCATACCCATACGCATACGCACACGTGCACGCATGGTCATGGGCACAGCCAAGCTAAAAATACGCAGTACAGCACAGCATAATACACACGAAGCATTAAGCGCAGCTCACACTAAGCAATAAAAATGATATGTGTGCCGCAGCAAAGCGTTTCCGGTAATGAATATCGGTATTAGGATACACTGTCACATGCTACACTGTACACAGTGAACACCCTGCAATGTCATTCGTTCAATGCAAACTTCTAAAAGTTCAACCAACATTTGCCTTGCAGAATATTCGCTATTCAGCACAGTGCAACGCTGTGTGTACGACTCACGCAGAAAGCATTTGATCGATTTTAATTAAACTTTACATATTCACAGCTGATATTACATTACTGGGTCATAACAAAATGGCTTATAAATATAATATAAAGGAACTCAAGGAGTTGCCACATGCATTGCATGTATGAAACAGCAGCGCATCTCTAATCTTCTATTTTATAATAAAATTGAAGCAGCGAAGTAAATTTATGCGGAAACTATTACACTTGAGAGTTTTTTATGAAACTAGGCTAGGCGACACCCCGGTGCAGGACATTTAAAAAAATTGTCTAATCAGACTCTAATTAGGATATTTAAAGGCATTGCTTATTGGGCAAACAAATAAGCATATGCTATCTTTTTTTTCTCATGCTTTAATGAGTTTGGCCAACGAAGATGGTCGACATAAAGAATTCTTTCTCTTTGACATTTTTTGTGCTCATAGTATGAATATTGAATTGAATATCTGTATACATATAAACAGGAAAGCCGGCGATATGTGTATGACACTAATATAGCACGAAAAACGCTAAGCAGAACAAGCAAGTGTTCTAGTTCATTAATAAAACAGGGCCATAAAATAAAAAAGTTGTTAACACATAATTGAACTGCTGTGCAAATAGTAAAATACATTATCCTTTTTGAATTTTTTTTTTAATTTAAAAAAATTTTTTTTTATGGCGCCTTTGGAGAACTATTATTTAAAGCAATGCCAATTGGACTCGCCATGTGCACACAGTGTTCACTAATAACTTAGCAGAAAGAAAACAGAACAGTGATTCGATCGTACAGAAATGAATGGTAATTCAGTAAAAGGAAGCAAAATTTCGCAGTGTTCTTTTATGGTATATTAATTTATATTTTAAAGTGCGTGAACACAATGCAGCGCTTCGCTGTGAATAAGTCGCCCGGAAACTTTAAAATAAACAGTTTAAATAATTGAAACATTTGCAATTGAATGATTCGAAAAAAATAAAGAGATTTGCTTTACCTTGGACGACAGCTAACAATTGAAAACTCATTGAAAATGTATCACTTTGAATGCGTATACGTAAAAACAAAAGCAACTAAAGTATTACTCCTTATTTTTTTTTGTTTTTTTTTTTTTGATAATAAGTAAAATGAACAAATAAAATTCATAGATTTATCCATGCACAGAAAAATCCAATTGCAAGTTCTCAGGTGGATTGCAGACAAAATGCATTATCGTATTTTATATTTTGCAGGTATGTATATATGTTTGAGATGTTGTTGTTGTTGTATTTTTTTCCATAATCTTTTGCTTTTTTATATTTTTGATTTCAATATCATTGTTTTTTTGTTTTCATTTGTTTATTTATTTATTTTTCTAAGCTTTTAAGCACATTGTTTTATTTATTTGCTGATACTGTTGTGCATGTTTGTGTCTGTATGCGTGTGCGCATATTTGTGTGTCCTTCTTTTTAATATTTTCTTGCTGTACATTGCAGAAAAAAGTTCATTTAAAATAATACACTTGGTTCAAGTGCGCTTAAGTTACTCGTATTTTTTATTGTTTGGAAATACATTTATTTTGTAAAAGGAAATAACAAGAATAATTCTATATGCGGATAGTTAAATATGCATGCACTCGCATATACATATGTACATATGCGTGTACATATAAATACACTATACTATACATATATATATTTAAATATTAGTTTGAGTATGCTCTGCATTATTATTTGCTGCCTGGGTATGTAAGTACCTTGGGTAAACACTCGCCTGCGTATGCCTTACTTGCTTTGCTTACCTCTGCACTGCCTCAGCCTCTGCATTAGCCTCTGCATCAGCCTCTGCGTCAGCCTCTGGTTTAGCCTCAGTCTGTCCTGCCCAGCTCTGTCCAGTCTTGCCCTGACTTGGCATCCCTTGCCTTGCCATGCCTTGTCATGCCTTCCCTTGTCCTGCTTAGCTTTGTTGTGTCTTAAACATACATATATAAGGGTACGTTTCTTTATAATTTCTATTTGCATTTTACTTCTGATTTTTTGTTGCTTTTTGCTTTTTTGTTAAATTTTTATTATTACTTTGTAAGTATTTCTTTTTCTGCCTTTTTTATACATGTATATACATACATATATATGTACATACACGGATGTATGCATACATATATAAGTAGGTTTGCTTGATAAAAAGAACATTGATTGTAACAATTGCATTGAAATTCTCATTATCGTATTTACATTTACGTTTTGTATAGGAATCGTTTAACTTTTATTTAACTGAACTCAACAGTAAGGACATTGCATATGCATGCGTAGAGCGTTGACCGACGTTAAGCCCAATAATAAAAATCAAATCAAAAGTTCTATAAACGAAATCAAAGCATGCAAGTCAACAAAAGATAGCAAAAAAAAACAAATGTTATTTCCAATTGCAATGTAAAGTTGATACGTCTGCCTGCCATGCCTAAGTCATTAGTCAATTAAAAGTAAATATAATAAACTAACTATAAAATGTATCTATATTTTAAACGCAAATGTTGGCATTTACTTAGCACATCATTGTTATAGCGTAATTGTTTAGGCGAAATGTAGTAAATTAAATTCCTAACTTGCAAACTTTCAGTGTGCTTCTTTGTGTTTTCTTTTTCATTTTTCTTTATTTGCTGCTGTAAAATTGCAACAGATAAAACAACATTAAAGTTCACTTGCCAATGCATGCCTTAAATGCTTAAGAGTTTCATTGTTTTTTTTTTTGTTTTTTTTTTTTTTTTTGTTTAAGGCATTTGTTGCTTTTGATTCTAATTGCCTGTCTAAACCAGACTAATTAACTCCATGAAAATAAAAGACCCAACAAAAAAAAAAATAAAAATAAAAATAAATTGTAAAATGAAAAAAATAAAACAAAAAGCGTGTAAAAGTCGTGCGCTGTAAACGTTATGAAAAAACTTTTAAGCCAAAACAAATAAGCATGACCTTCTTATTATTAATTTTTTCTTTTTTTTAAACTTTTTTTTTATATTGCCCCTATTTTTTGCTCTGAGGCCGCTCAGCTTTCATGATGCCCAAGTAAAGCAAATAAAGTAGAAAAGCGATTTAGACATTTGCAATAATACACTCGCCAATTTTCTTATTTACTTTATTTCGTTTTTGTTTTTGCATTTGTATTCGTTTTTTTATGGGTGAGCACAAGGGCACGCGGCGGCTACCAGCACAATTCGTTGAATTCAAAGCAGCTGCCTGCAAGTATGCTATGAAATTTTATTTAGCTGCCGTACACGCTATAGGGGCATTGTGGACATTTCATCGCCTACCTTATGGCGAGCTCATGATTAATGCTGTACTTGGAATAGGTAAAAATTTAATAAAAATTCGCAATTACATAAAAATAATAAATTTAAAATTTAATTTTTAATTACCTAAAAATTAATTGAATTTTGAATTGAAAACGAAAAACGGCAAAACAAAACTATAAAACAAAAGCGCACACACATACACAATGTAACTGCACGAAAAGAAATGGAGAAAGAAAGAAAGAAGAAAAAGGAATCCAAAAATATATATATATATGTAGTATGTATATGTACGAGTACTTAGAATTATAACAACACAATAGTATTTAGTATTGACGTTTAGAACATTTATATATATTTTTATTTATAAGTATGTATACTTTTTAAAAATAATTTATTCATTTTTTTTATTTTTTTTTTATTTTATATTTGTTTTTAGAGTTTAGCGTAAATTGAGTTAACTTTTAGTTGCATATTGATTTATTTTCTTGACACACACATGGAATAAAATATTTATTTAGTTATTTTTTTTTCTTCTTTTTTCGTTCTTTATATAAGTGTATATATAAATATATGCACTGTTTTTTTTTTGTAATGGATTAAAATATATATTTTATTGTTTCCTTTTCGGTTTTTGGTTTCGTATTCAAGAAAAAAATTGACAAAGAAAATTCCAGAGAAACGCTATATTGATTTTTTGTTTTCTTACTGTATGCTTTCATTTCATTTTATTTTTTTTTTTTTTAATTTCTTTGAACTCATTTTCATAAAACACTTAATTGCATTTGGTTTTTATTAATTTTCGGTTTTCTTTTTTTTTTTTTTTTTTATTTGCTTTTCATGTACAGCAAACGGCTTGTTTATTAATTGCTAATATCTGCGTTTACTTTTATATTTTGCATCATGGTTTTGTTTTATTTTTTTTTTTTCGATTATACTTTCTTTAATTGTTTGCCATGCAAAGCGTCTCTTGTTGCTATTTTTATTTTTATTGATTTTTCGATTGCAAAAGTTCGGACTTTTTTTCGTTTTTCGCTTTGTTTTTTGTTTTCTTTATGGTTTTTCATATATAAATATTCGATTTTTATTTGTGTTTTGGGTTTCGCAGTCATTCTGTCTCTCCATGAGCTTTTCGTTTTGTTGTTTTTTTTGTTTTGCTTGATTGCTGGTTTTCATTTGCTTTCACCTTTTGTACGCTTAACTATAAAACATTTCATTCAATTTGTTTTTCATTTGTATTTTTCTCTGTTTTGTTTTCATTTTATATTTGTGTCGAATGTTCGCATTTCTTTTTTAACATATGCCAAAAAAAATTGGGTACATGACAGCTGCTCGTCTTTAGTTTTAAACTTAGTTCATATTCATTAATTTATTATTTATTTGTTATTTGTTTGTTTGTTTTAATGAAGCTCAAAAGTTTTTTGTCCGTCTTGTGCTGCTTTGCTAATTTGTTTTTCGCTGATGCTTTGGCAAAAGTTTTACTCAAAATATTTAAATATTTAAAGTTTTCATTGAAACATATAACTTTAACTTTTAACTTTACTGCCATTTTAACTGCAAGTTAATTGTATCAATATTAAGTCGTTGATTACTCTTTAGAACTGCTACGCCATTTACTAGACTTTTATTTTCGTTATTATAGTTTTAATTTCAATCAAAAAAAGGGTTACTGCAAGTTTATATCAAAAAGAGTCCAATAAATAAATTTCACAAACATCTAGCTTAATACAAACAACGAGAGTCAATAAGAAATGTCTATCATTAGATATACATATATATATGTAATAGTTTTTCCCCAAGTATATTATGATGTTTACTCTACATCATATACAAAAAATGTATGAACAGGCAATCCCCAAAAAGTTCTAAAAGGCATTTAAATCCGCAACTTCAGAATAAGCCATATATAAACAGTGTCCTGAGAATGGTTACATAAAATCTTCGAACTGCACTACAGAAAATTTTCCAGAAAAGTTCCAGGAGCGTCAAAAATAATTAGCTTTGTATTCGCGAGTGGCTACTTTTTTGATACTGTAAACAAATTCCTTGTACACACCATGTTACACTTCATAAGGGAAAATATAAAAATTCCTCAAGTTGAAAGTGTGCTCATCTTACGGTGTCACTGCAGCCCCCACATATCTTACAATCATGAATTTTTATTTTTAATTTTAGCTATATATAATATAATAATAATGCAAATATTTTCGAAGAATAGCATGTGGTAAATTTGGTAAAATAGAAGAGATATAAATGTATATCTATATGCCTTTTGCGATTTTTGCACCCTTACATTTCTTGTATAAGATGTACATCATGAGTTGTATAGTAAGTTTACGATTGCAATTTAAGCAATCGAAAAGAGAAATTGCTTAAAACAATTTACATGTCAAATAGTTTTAAGTTAAACACAGTCACCGGTATTTTCTATTTACATACATAAACAATTAATTTAACTACAGATATTTTTGTCGCAAGGAGCGGCAAGTGTAACTTTTGCATACAGATCCAAAAAAAAAAAAAAAAAAAAAAAAAAATAGTCTCCACAAACTATGACACATACCGAACCAGCCTAATATGTCTATATATATATATATATATGTATGTATATATACATATATATATATGTCTCAATATAGTTTATTTGTTAACGAAAACTTTTGCATTCAAAACGGTACAAAACCAATCTGCGCCATCAGTTAATCGTTTTAGTTGTAAATACAATTGTATTGCACTTATAAAAATAGTTTCCATCTTTTTCATTTCGTTTCGTAACATTTTTTCTTTTTTTTTTTTCGTTTTTTCTTTATATATATATATATTCTCTGTGTATACATATGTGTGTATGTATGTATGTTCGTATGTACTTTTCATTATTTAGTGAATTGTTTGATTTCGATTCGTTAACGCATACCTGATATGACTTGTACATTTGTATTACAAAGACGTACAACTACTTAGCTAAAACAACACTAAACACGCAACGTTGCTACAAAATCACACATACACACACACAAACACACCATACACATCCGCGCGCGCACATTGTCTCTTCTATTATCTAGGGTTGCTACATTGATTTTGTCAATTTGTTGCTGATCGTTAACCGTTTTACGTTCAATTGCCATCGAAATGTTGCGTTAATCACAAAACTCACCTGCGACGTTACTTTAAAGGTATCTAAGTATGCTTGCCTATAAAAGACCTACGGCACTACGCGGCCCAACGCACGCCGCAATGCTGCAAAAATAAGTGACAGAGTTAAAAAACAGAAACAAAGAAAAAATGTATCATATAAAATACGTACCTCGAAAAAAAAAAAAAAACAAAAAAAAAAGCGCCCAACATGTGACGCAGCTCATGCCACGTCCAGCCAGGCACATTCCACGCCCACGTGCATGTGCAGCGTTTCGCTTTACTTGCGCAGACTATCCTATTTAACAAAGAGATCCTTGAGCGTAGCACAGAGCGAGGCATCGCAAGTGTCCTTCGAGTCATCCTCCTCGCCTTTGCTAAACCAATTCAGTGTCGAGCGCACGGCACGGCTGGCCTGACTATGGGCGCTCGTGCTGCCGCTGCGATTGCGACGCGTAGACGCGCGCGCCTCCTTGGGCACTGCGCCCTTGCTGCCGCCCGCAGCCAAGGTGGCACTGCGGCCACTCGAAGAGCCAGTGCCGCCGGTCACGCCAGCGTTGCTGGCCACACTGCTGGCCGCCTGCATTCCAGCCGAGGAGCTCTTGCGCAGAAAACCTTCAATGGCCGAGCCAATCACTGTGGCATCGATGTTCGCTTTTGTTGTCTCGGCCCAGGACTTTTGCTTGCTGCGCGGCTTTAACTTTGGCTTGGCATCGCTGCCAAGCGGATCCTTCTTTTGCAAACGCTCGAGCATATCCTTCGAGAGCGCCATGGCGGTGCTCTTGCTGCGGACGCTCTTCTTGCGTGCGATCGGCTCATGCCGCTTGGCGAACCAACCCGAAAATGTCGACGAGCTGCTATCCTGCGCATCGCTGACCAACTGCTTGGCATTGTTCAGCACCGAGACATCGAAGCTATTCGAACGTGTCGAACGTCCGGCATTCGGATCCAACATATTGGCGCTGCCGCTGCTGGGCGCCGGCGGGCAGATGCTCGTCGGCTTGCCGCGCGATGAGACCGCTGCATTGAAAGTCTGACTGGCGAAGGGCGATACAGATGCGGCAGCACCGCCGCCGAAGCCAGTGGCGCCAGCCGATGCGGGCGGTGTGTCGCCGCATTTGTGTATCTCCATGGCCGACGATGTTAGAGTATTGAAAATGCTGGCGATGTCTGTGCGACTGCCCAACAGACCGGCGGTGGATTTCTTGCGCTTTGTCGATGCGCGATTGCTGCCCGGCGGCTGAGGTGAAATGCTGCCCGGATACTCCGAGCCGCGACGATAATGCGTAGCAGCAACTGTGCCAGGTGGAGCGGCAACGGCGCCCGGCTGCACGCATTCAGAGTAACGACGATTCGTGTAGCGACGTGGGGTGTTGCTGCCCGATTCATCGACGGTCTGCACCTCGCAGACCTTCTCGCTGCTCGAGTTCCATAGCGTCATGCGTGCCTTGCGCGACTGGACAATGTCATCCATAATGTCCAGCTGCAAATTATGTATGCTGCCAATGGGATCCGTCGATGGCGGTCCTGCGTTGCTCTCACGACGCGAACTCAATACGCGACTTTTAAGTAGAGAAAAAGAAAACAAAAAACGCAAAAAAATTTAAACATGCATACAGAAAAACCTACATCAAACCCAACAGATTCTGGCCAAGTGGTGGAGGAAGGGGATCAGGGGAACTTACCTGTTTGTGGGATAAGCAGCAACGGACTCTCGTCGCGAACGTCCAAACAATGTCGTTGGCACTTTTGAGATAGTCACAACAGAGTGTCGACGACCCGACGGTGCTGGCGCCTGTGAGAGTGTGGCAAGGAAGGCCGCTTCCTTTGGTGTCGGGCCGGAGCCTTCGCCGCCACGCTCGGACAGGCGTCGCACCTGACTGGCCGTAATACCCTCGGTGACCTGCTGTGATGGCAACGAATGCTTGCGGCTTTCGCGCGGATCACGCCACGGAGAGAGCAAATACGGATTCACCGGCGAATCAATATCCAGGCTGGCTCTGTTTGAATATGTCTCCGAACTTTCCTGCTCCTCTTCGGGTAAATTCGATTCCTCGACGACAATTAACGGCTCCTGTTTAACATTAACAGTAACTCCCACGTGGCCACCCATGCCGCCGCCGCCGCCGCCGCCACCACCGCCACCGACACCGCCAGCGCCACTGCCACTATTATTGCTACCGACTCCGCCGCCAACGCCGAAACGTGCTAAGGGCGAACCCCGCAACCGTAACGCATCTGAAATTCATGTAAGGGTTAGATGACGTAAATCGTTTAGTCTCTGATTTGCTTTGTCCGTATACATGTCTGACCGTACTCACCCATTTCGTTATTATTTATTTATTTTCTTTTTTTATTATTATTGTTGTTGTTTTTCTTCTTTTTCTTCTTCTTGTTTTGTTGCTGATTTGTGAGATACGCAAATACACAACACCACGTGTCGTATCTAAAAATAAGAATTAAATAAACATCAACAAGATTGATCATAATGAAAAAGTTTATGAGCGTAATAAGTAATTCCCTTTACAATTATTTTACTCCACACACGAATTTTTTAAATTTTCGAGTTTTTAGTAAGACCAAGTTATACTTATAATAATAACAAATATCATAGCAAACGTCATATTCAAACTGAAAATATTATCTCTAACCATAGTTCGAATCCGAAAATTCGTTATTCTATAAGCTGATGATTGAAGAGATGTTCCTAAGGGAGTAACAACATGCCGAGTACACAGTGTAACTGTAAAGAGGAGGAGGTAATTTATTTCAACATGAATAGATACAGAACGAACTGTGAGGTAACTTCTTTTGATCATAAGACCTGACTACAGCAACATAGTTCATAACGAAGTGTATGGGACTTCAGAGCTAACATAATTATTCTATAAGCCTCATCTCGGAATGTTCTCAAGTGAAGGAAAGCATTATGTGAAATATGTATACATAGATGAATTGCGGTCGTCCAGAGCATCTTAGTCTTCTTAGCATCAATAAATAATATGTCCAATCCCTACTTAATATATAGAAGGGAACCATTGCATATACATGAGAGCGGAATGGAGGAGACCTTATATTTTACATCGTCTCCGAACGATTATTCTTACTAAGAAGGGGTTTTCTCTAAGGCTTGCAAAGCCAGTGCTTAACAGAAGTTCAACACTGGGACTCGAACCTCGAATATCTCTGCCATGGCAGCGGCGGCAACGATAGGTCAGCATAAATGTTGATTTAGATTATTTTGTTCTCAATGAGGCTACTCCAAAGATGAGTTTTATCTACTTAGTGTCTATGCCAAATTGCACACTCGAGTTAAACTCAGTTGTAAAGTTCGAGCATATCGCAAACAAGATATAAAAATAAACCTTAGATTTGCTGCAATGGCTTTCTGTTAGGCACCAGTCAGGCAACAGTAAACCCACAGTAAAAGTTTCACACCGTTAATGAAGTTTGTTTAAAACTTCCGTTAACAGTTCGGACTAGGTATGGAAAACAGAAACTAAAACACAATACAACACATTCAAAGTAAGTAAAGTTTAAAGCCGCAACAGCAACAGAAACAACAACAACAACAACCACAATAACAACAGCAATAATGCTCTCTCATGTCCAATTGCGCGCGTGTGCGTCCAAGCAAGCGAACAAACACCCGACGCCGCCCATTCGCAGCAGCATTGTAGCAGCAGCCACACAGGCACTCGGGCACTTAGGCAGGCAGCCGCTCAGTAAGGCAGCCATGGAGCCACTCAGTCAGGCAGCCGCATGCCACACTTAATTGTTTTCAACATCAACGCTTCGGGCTGAGCAATCTCAATTTCGCAGCTAATTGTGTATGGAAGCTGGCATTATTAGAACAATTTATGTGCTTCTCGTGCAGCAGCAAGCAGCAAAATCAAATAAATAAAAACATAAAAAAAAAAACGAAAAACAAGATAAAGAAAACGACAACAAGAACTATAACTTAACAAAAAAAAAAAAAACAGTAAAGAAAAAATAAAAAAATTACAATAAAATAAAAAATTACGCGACATTCATAATGCTCAATAAACACACGACATTTTACACACACACACACACACACATACACACACACACACACACACTTAAAGTGTTCAGCAGCACTGGGCGACTGCGGCCTGCCTTGACCACGCGTCGCCGTGGTGTGCGCCGCTGCAGTGTGGCCACATGCCCCATGTCACACGAGTGGCTGCCGCTCCAGTTGCTGTTGCTGATATTGTTGCTGTTGCTGATGATGTTGCTGTTGCTGTTGATAACACTTAATGAGCAAAAATTATGCGAAAGTCAAATTTAAATTTCAGATCAACGCGCGCGCCACACAATTGTTATGTGCTTCAGGGCTGAGGCACGGCAATGCAATAGTAGGTTTCATCTTGTGTTCCTTTCTTTTTTTTTATTCATTTATTTATTTATTTTCATTTTCATGTTCTCTTTTTTTTCTCTTTGCGTTTTGTTAAATTTATTATTATGTTTTTTATTTTTATTTTTTTTTTTTCTACCAAACTCATTAGATTAAAAAAGAAAAGTTGCTGCAAGTTCATTAAGCTTGTAAATTGGCAATCAACACCAAAGTTGTGGCTTTGTGTTGAAAGTTAATTAGTCTGCCTGTCCCAGCGACTGGCTGCCTGAGTGCTGCCTGAGTGTTACGCAATCGGCTGACTCCTGTGCCTACGACTCTGTATGGTATGCGATTGCCAACAGCAGGATGTCGCCAGCGTTGAGCCATTAACCGGAAATACGCAATGCTCAGTGTCTGAAGACGAATGTAACGAAACTTGCGCCAGAAAATTCAAATGCCACCCGAAAAAAAGAAAAAAAAAACACAAGCAACAATCAAAACCAAAGTCCAAACAACATATACAACAACAACATTGACACGCACAGCCATACCACGAACATAAGCACACAAATATAGCACACAGCAGTGGCGTGCACCAGCGACAACAGCGACAACAACAATCACAACAGCAACAGCAACAGAGCCACAGATTTGCGTATCCGTATCCGTATGCGTATCCGTATGCGTAATCGTATGAGTCCCCGTGTGTGTGTGTGTGTGTGTGTGTGTATGTGTATGCGGGCAATCGGTTGCTTGCATGCATGAATGCTTTAACAACGCAAATGTCGCTATATCAAAGCTTTATTAAAAATCACTTTATCACTGAGCTTCGACGCATACGTGAATCAACAGGCAACTCACTTAAGTACTGTGCGTGTGCGTTTTTATTGATTTATTTATTTTTAAATTTGTTTATTTTTTTATTTCAATGACAAATAACAATGACAGAACTATTGCTGCTCCCCGAGGTACTGCCGGAGAGCAATGCTTCGCGGGAAGAACTAAAAAAAAACCATCAGTAGTAGACCTTTTTGACAGCTTCCCAATAGAGTGATCCGAGTCTGTAGTGTGCATATGATACATTTAGGGGTGCTGGGGCACGACTTTGCCATATGTCCCGGTTGGCCGCACTTGAAGCCAACATTTGACAGGTCGTAAGAACTGGGACATTGCCTTGCTAGGTGACCAAATTCAAGGCACTTGAAGCACTTCTTGGTGTCCACTTTACGCCTGATCCGGCAGTTTATCTAGCCAACACGTACTCTACCCGCCTGGACGAATTTCGCAGCAAAGGTAGCTGGCAGCTTGACTGTGGCGATTTGAGTCGCTCCATACGCCTCAGAGTGACCTGGGTGTCTGGCAGGAACTGGATGTTTTCCATGCGGGCTTGAAGAGCTTCAACGACTTTACCAGACGTCGTGATGTCATCTATATCGCAAACTTCGATGACCGCCAAGTATGCTGTTTGCGACCCTATTCGTGATTTGGTCCGAGCTAGCGATCACAGCGGCTGTGGATTTTTCTGAGTTTTCACTGCTTTGTTTGGCCGGGTGCTACCGACGTTAGCAGAGTTGGGATCAATCTGGAGAGTCAGTGCGCGATGCGAGTCTTCGATCTCAGTGAGTCATTACTTCACCGATTGGATCAGATGCACGTTTTTAAAAGAATGTACATTACCCATGCCGATGAGGACTCCGATTTTCGCCAGATCCGGCACCGGCGGTCTTCTGCCTTGCCTTGGCCCCTCGTGTTGAGCATATTGCGCGACAACACTCTGCAAGCATGCTACTGCCGCTTTTTTGTTCGCGTATAGTAGATGTTCCTTGAAGCATAGTCTCGTGCCTGGTGTGATGCCTAAGTATTTGATCGTGCGGTTTGAGGCGATAGTAGAGTTCCTACTTTTTTCCTGTTCGAAATTAAAAGAGCTTCCGTCTTGTGCTCCGTTATCTGAAGACCTGCCGCGCTCAACCAATTGCGCACCCGCTGTATGACCAGGTTGCAGATGCATTCCGCTTCGGCTAGCTCCTTGGCCACAACTACTACGGCGAGATTGTCTGCAAAGCCTAAAACCGTCGCACCATTTGGCATTACCAACCGTAGGATCCCATCGTACATTACCTTCACAAGAGTGGCCCTGGAACTGAGCCATATGGGACTTCGGCCGTGACTTCGTTCTCTCGTCCATTAGTCATCTCGTAGATGAGTATGCGGTCGCTCAGGTAGCTAGTGGTGATGTCGACTAGGTAACCAGGGGCGAGTTTGTAGGCTCTCCCCCAAGGGTCACCTTTGGCATCGTCTATTAGTTCCAGAAAGCACGTGCTTTTCCTCGCATTGATCATGTCGTTAAGCACCTCCTTCTTTAGCCGTAGTTGTCCAGAGTAAAATTCCGTCAGATGCGTGATGCGGTTCCTGCTGGCGGATCAAGCGGAGAGGACAGATTGCATAACCGCCGCTGAGTAAAGGTTCGGGTCAGGTGTTGGCGCCGTGTCGATAAACGCTCTTTCAAAGCTGGATGGGTGGAGGGTGGCCGGCTTAAAACCGCTGCGTGAGTGCGCGCTGCATCGGTTAGAGGGCCGCCCCAGCCTAGGATTGCTTAATGATGTGCGTGTGTGTGTATGCATGTATGTGTCTATTGGTGAACCTGTTACCTACTCGATGCCACATGTGCAGTCACAAACGCAGTCGCGTTCACTGCTCATTGCGCACAACAGCAGCACAGAGCTAACTCCGCACACCACACAGCCCACATCCCCCAGTTCACAACCCACAAACCACAGTCCACAGGCAACGCAACGTAACGCAACAGCATGAACGTGAAACTCATTTATACGCAGCCACACATTCGCCGTTTCGTTTCACTTGTGTACATATTGGTACATACGCGCACACACACACACACACAACACACACACACACACACACACACACACACACACACACACACACACACACACACACAGGTACAGAAAGTAGTTAATGCGTGTTGATCAAAGAAATTACCATGGCAAGCAGCAGCAGCTAAAACGCTGAGCCATCTCAGGCCAACAACAACTGACTGACTCAAATATAATTTGCATAAGTGACAGTTTTGCATGCATGCTGCCAACCGCGCCAATGTAGCAAAATTTTGAAAATCCTGTCGAATGCTGAGCTGCGCTCTGCAATGCACAAGGCACGTATTCGACTGCAACAGCAAGTGAAAAGCATATCTTAGCATTATCGCTGACTTGTGCATAACCAAATTAGAAAAAAGAAACACAGAACATAGAAAAGCAACAAATACAGCAAAAATTGTTTCGCTACAACGTGACACTGCAGCCAAAAACTTTCACAAACGTGCCACATAGTCAAAAATACGCTTAAAGCCATGAATACATGTATAGTACAGTGAGCTCAACAACAACAACAACAATATCGACAACAAGCACAACCACGAGCAGCCAACGTTTGAACTTTAATATGCATACGAGATTAACTCCCAACCCATGCACGAACGAAGCTTGCTTCTGCATGTCTGTCTGTCCGTCTGTGTGCATACTTTTCCGCATGACTTTCTGCGTAAATCTCTGTGTAGCATGTCAGTGTTTGTATGCGTATATGTGTGTGTGTGTATGGGTGTACCTGTTCACAAGTTAATAATGCCAATAATGATGTAATGCTCTTACAGTATGTTCACTTACTTACTTAGGAGTCGCATGCATATGTAACGACACGATGTGTTACATCGTCATCCGACTACATGCATATATGTATATATGAACACAAAATACACACATGTGCTTATATACGTATATATATGTACGTATATACATAGAAATATACAATGTATGCCACAAATGCGCGTTGTAGGTTTACGTTATGCGTATGAAGCTGTCGCTATTAACAACACAATAGCAACTTTGACCGACAACAACAACAACAACAACAAGGATAAGCATATCTACAATAAGAAACACGCATATTGATTAATTCATAGTCCTTCACTATGCGCTGTCGCTGATTTTATTCATAGACCATGATCGAAAATCTTTCCCTAACTGTCGCAGCATCGTCAGCATCAGCATCGTCATCGACATGGACAGTGACATGAACACAGACATGGACATGGACATGGACGTGGACGTCGACATGAACATGGAAGTGGACATGAACGCGGAGTTGGAGTTGGAGCTGAAGCTGAAGCTGAACAACGTGTACGTATCAGATACGTATGCACATATGTATGTATGTATGCTATAGCGTGAATGCATGACTGTTTGATTGACTTACGCTTGATTGATTGACTGAGTGTGCGACCAACTGACTAAGCGGCAAACTGCCACACAAACTTCCAATGTGTGTAAAAAAGAGCAAAAACAACAACAAAACACTTCTCATACATTCCGCACACACAACCACATGCTGCCAATCCGCTACCTGCCGCCCTCGCCGTCATACTTAAGTTGGCAGAGTGAAACACTTTTGGCCTTTTCTTGATTGCACGTACGCCATTTTTGTTTTTTCGATTTATTCTGCTGCGTTGCTGCTCTTTTTCGTTTTTATTATTTTTATTATTATTACGAGTATTTTTGTTTGTTTTTTTGCTATTTTGGCCAAATGCTGCATGCAAGCCAAATCAATGTCTAAGAGTAATGGCAACGGCAACGGTAACGGCAACAGCAACAGCAACGACAGCAGCAATGGCATTCGTCCTATGGGTGAGCCACATGGAAAATTCGCCGTGGATAACGAAACACATTTCGCCTTGGATAACGAAACGAAAATGAAAAGTTCATGAGAATTAATAACTTTATTTCCTCTGTGGCGCACATGGCATTGCATGCTGCACACACAAGGACACCCAAACACGAAGGCATACATTAGCACGAATCGACCGTACGAACGTACCGACAGGATCCTAAGCTGCACTGAATTCTGCCAGGCATGCTGCGGGTAGCCTTACTAAATGTTAAAGTCGTGCTTTGCTTTTTCTGTTAATATGCCGAAATCTTTGTACATAGTATGTCCGTCTGTCCATCTGTCTGTCTGCCTGTCTGTATGTCTGCATGTTTGCATGTCTGCGCAGTGAATTTTATCGCTGCAGTTGTTAATTAAATTTGAGCTTGGAGTTTTCTAGCACTTACACTTACATGCAAAAGTATGCTGCTGCTGCCTCTGCTGCTGCACATATTTTTGCCTGGCATGCAAAAGGAGAAAAGAAGCAAAGGATCTTGTGACCACCACCCAGTTTTAGCAAAAAAAAAAAAACATGAACAATTAAACAAAATATATGGCATCTGGAAAAGCTGTTCCAGCTCCATTAATAATCTAATGAAATGCAGTACATCATCGCATCATATCACAGTAAAGAATTATTTGGAACTGCAAACCTACAATGTTGGCAGATATTTTCATTAGCTGCTCTGAAAGGTTGACTTTCTGTTTTTGTTAGTTCTTTGAAATTTTGTGGAAATTCTTTGGAATTGCAATTTTCCATTTTAACATTTAAACTTTTTTAGAATTTTCAAAATTTTTATTGCCACTTTTTACCCAAACGCTGATGTGAACAATTAACAGAATACTGTATATCGCGAAGGCGGTGCAATTCTATCTTTGATTGTCAGCAACGATTACTTTTTATTTGAAACGAAAATAAACAAAATCCAAAACGTTTCCTCAGCAAAATAAAATAAAATTTAAAAGTAACAGTAAGTTAAAAATTTCTGTAATTCTGAGGTCAGAATTAGTTTTTTTTTCTTAAGCACGGTTGACAAATTAGACAAATAAAATTTTTTTGTACACACATTTTTTGATCTTGCGCGAACTTAGTTGAAAATTTGAAATTAAAAAGTGTCTTCCAGCAAATGCATGTATAAATAAAGAATTTTTGTTACTAAAGCAGCACGATCCCACCGAAATTGTACACAGCATTGACTCATTGCATTAACAACAACGAAATTTATGCAAATTTCAAAGGAAGCATGAAAACAACGTGAACTTCGTTGCGAGGTAAAACCATTTTTGAGTTCGTAATTTTTGGCAGAAAATGATTTCGCTAGCTAACGGAACACTGCATATGATCAAACAAACCCAACAACGGTTAATTTGTTATGAAAATATGCATTTAGCAGAAAAGTAACATATTATTTGTATACCCCCCCGTACTAAAAAATGGTAAAGTTGAACAGACCGATGGACATAGTTAGATCGACTCGCCTTTCGATGCTGATCAAAAATATATACACTTTATGGGGTCTGCCATGTCTCCTTCTGCCCGTTACATACATTTGCATAACTTTGATATGCCCTTTACCATTTTTCGGTACAGGGTATAAAAATGTCATTTTCAACAGTGTTGCAAAAAACATAAAAATATAATACAGAAAACAGTGTTTTAACTCTTTCTCAACTAAAATGAAAACTGTGTATTGAATGAAAAACGACGCTCACTTGTTTGCTTATTTTTTTTGGGAAAATTTGCTTTTGGCTTTTATTTTGCTTATTGTATTTAAATATAAATAAGTCTAAAATTTATATATCTTATTTTAGCTATCTCAAGCCTATTTTGACTGTGGTAGAAAATGAAATAAAATAAAATGAAAAATAAATTATTTGATGTATTTTTTTTAAACGAATAATTTCAAACTACTAACAACGTTATCGCATCTCCCCTGTGTTAGGATACAGAGTGGTTTTTTTTTTTTCTATATTTAACCAATAACATATAGCTGCCATAGGAACGATCGGCCAAAAAAATGACTTACTATGAAAGAAACATTTGTTTTTCTTAAGATATCCTTACAAAATGAATACAAAATATTAAAGCAAAAAAAATTATATTCAGTTTTGGATTGGACTCAGGGTATTCTATAGTCGGTTGCGCCCGCCCTGCCTTTCTAGGTTTCTCATGCGTTTAATGGGTTTGACAGACGAAGATGGTTACACAAGCTGGACAGAAATAAACGCATAGTGAAGCTAGTCTGGATTACTAATAGTATGATAATAAAAATATGTCCATGGATCACCCTGTATTAGTGATGTCAGTTTAAGTTGCTTTGTTCACATATCGCTGCTCTCTTGCCCTCTTATTGTTACCAAGTCACCAACATAATCAGATATTTTTTCCTTTATTTTTGTTTTAAACTGATTTTAATAATAAAGCTTTCTTTTTTTTCTTTTTCTTTTCTTTTTTATAATAAACTGAATTCGCATTAAACCAACAACCGCCCGCAGATGCTTATTACTTTTATATATATATATATATATATATATGTGTGTGTGTATGCGTGTGTGTGTGTGTATTTGTGTGTGTTTATGTGTGTCAGTATAGGAATGTAGGGCTGCATTAATGGCAGCCAGCTAAGCTTACTGTCAGATTCTGCCTTTAATTTAGTGTTAAGTTTACACTAATAACGTTTGCCCTTCCTGCAACGTTGACTCATTAACAATATTGTCCCTATTGCTATGCTGTACTGTGCTGTGCTATGCTCTGTCGGTCTGTTTTCTACCGCACACACACACCCACATGCCAACGTTACATTCATCAGCAACATCATAAGATACGCGTAAATCTCGCATACTAACTTATCCCCAGACCCACACCCATACACATACACAGCATATTGTATACCTCATGCCGTGCTCTGAAGCTAAGCGTATCGCATCGCACCGCCCCACACCGGCCCACACCGCAGCATGCTAAACTATCAAACAGAGTTGATTAATGAAAACCTTTCTGTGTTTGCCGTTTGGCTTTCATCGAAAATCTTTTCCTTTTGCGTTTTCTACTTTTTGTTTTGCTTTGTTTTGTTTTGTTTTCTGTTGTTTCTTTTTATTTTGTTTTGGTTTTGTTGTTGTTGCTGTTGTCGTCGTCCAACTAATGACTAACTCGCTCGAAGCAAATCATTATTAATTGCACATTTTCGCCATTTTCTTTGTTGACTTCTACAACTTTTCTCTGTCGCTCCACCCCTGCCATCTGCCTCTGGAGCCTCTGCCTGTGCCTGCGCCTGTGAGTCTGTGAGTCTGAACCTGCCTTTGCTTTATTTCTATGTCATTTTCACTTTTATGTCAGCCGTTTTGTGCGTTTTGCCATAGATAAAATATCCTTAATGCCAAAAGCAATCGTCTCGGCAGCATGCAAAATTAATTTGCAAAATTTTCTTACTCTCGAAGTTTGTTGTGTTCTATTGTTTTTTTGGTTTCAATTTAATTTTTTTTGTTTTTGTTTTTCTTGTTTTTGTTGCCGTTTCTTTTTTATTTATTAAGTTCGCTTGCTTGTTTTCTTGGTTTCTTTGCTTGTAATATTATTAAAGCCAAGTTTGACTGCTTTACCTTGAGTTGCCGCACATGACCTCGTGGCGTATACGCAATCAAACTCTAAGCCCATAGCATCCATCCATCGGATGTGCTTACAATAATGGCAGACCCAATAAACTAAATGCCAAATAAAGCGCACAGTAATTTTGCAAAATGGACACACAATAAACGCACGCTCAACAAAAACAAAAAATAAAAAATTAAGCAAAAAAGTTACAATTTTACAACAATTGCAAATGGAGCAAAAACCGAAGAACCTAACCCATAATCGCAGCATAATTGATTCACTTGTCATTGTTGCCGTTATTATTGTTGTTGCTGTTGCTGTTGCTGTTGCACCCTTTTAGCATTAGACGCAGCGCTTTTGTTGTTACCGAGTTCTTGTGAATTAAAATTTATTTGTGGCATTATCTGCAAAATCCATACAAACAAACCAAAAAAAAAAAAAAACTAAAAAATAGAGCGGCGCATATAACATGAAGCTAGTATTGTGCCGAGTCGCGTCGGAGTCGAGTCGTAGCGAATCGAAACTCATAGTATATCGAATCGAATCGAGTTGAGTTGAATTGAATCGAATTGAATTGAATTTGATTCAATTGAATGAACAAGCAACACACGATTGAGTGAATCGGCAGCAGCGCGACAGCCGAGCGGAGGCACGTGCACGCAAGCACACACAGAGAGAATCGAAGGAACTGTCGGACGGTCATACGGACAGACTGACGTATGCATAAATGATTATAGTACGAGAAGCTGAGCAGCGGTCGGCCTTTTTGGTCGTTCGTGCGCTCGACAATGACGTAGCGTCAGCGTGACACGCTGCCCGTGCACAGTTTGTCTGCTATCTGTGCCACTGCTGCTGCATTCATCAATAAACGTTGCGGCACAAACGTGGCCACGTAATGCACAACAACAAAAACACGGCCATGGCCACGCTGACAGTGTCAATGCCAGCAGCGACAGCGTCATTGGCAGCATTGGCGGCCGTATCGGCCGTGTCGGCTGTGGCGGCAGCATGCAGTAACATGCAATGCAGGCGCAGTCATTCGCTCATTCGTTTATGCACACTCAATTCAGTTAAGTTTTGATTGCTATTTTCGCTTCGTTTCCTGTGCGCACGCCTTTGCGTATGCTATAGTTTTTTTTTTCTTTTTTTTTTTTTCATTTTATTTCATTTAAATTTGCTGCACTTTCTTTTTTTATTTTGTTAATGGTGTCGACGTCAACGTTGATGTTGGCATTGCAAAGTACATTAATAAGTGCTGGCAGCGGAAACTGCGCATAAAAGTATACAACAACAGCAACAACAACAATGGCAACAACTACCACTGAAAATGTGCGACATTTCCGCTTCCGCTTTGCGCATTTATGTATTACGTAAACAGAACACAATGACATACACACACACACACTTATTCACATACACGCACACACATTCACACAACAAAACAGCATCGTGACACAACGTACGAACATATATGCACGCATTGTATTCGCATTTAAAAAACAATGAGAGAAGCAGCAACACCAGCAGCAGCCGCAGCAGCAGAAACAGAAGCTGAAATAGAAGCAGAAACATTTATGGCAAAATTGTTCAAATGTTATCAATGCCACATGCCACATGCTGCTTGTTCGCTTGTTCTCTTCTTTCCCTTGTTTCGTTATTTGTTGTTGTTGTTGTTGCTGCTGCTATTGTGATTACAGCCGTTGTCCCTCATTATTTCCAGTATTCACAATTCTTATGTACCACACACATATAACACATTGAATTGTGACTTACGCAGCAATTGTGCTTTGGACTGAAGTCACTCGGATTTCGTCTATCAGAAGAGGCATACAAATTTCCCACAGACATGACAGGCCTTATCCCAGCGTTTGTGGCTAACTTTAGTCGGAAAGACAGACCACCAAAGTCACAGAAGGGATCTGACAAAGAACAATAGACTTTTGTCTCATTCCGCATACAGGACGACGGATGAATATTAGACACAACCAAGCAGATCGCCATATGAGCCTATGGTTGACGCATGAGGCATAAACATTTCAGATGATACTCACACCGGTTTATGCTTCATGGCAATCCGTTCTGTCCTCATTGCGATACAAAAAAGATATGCATTGCAGTAAAAAGTCTTTTCGTGTGTTCTCGTTTCGATAAATACTAAAGGAAGTGAGCAAGTTTGCGGGAGAAAAGTTGGGAGACTGATATTGCAGCCACATAAAGAATCAGAGCTGCACTTGGATATCAGAGCAGACAGATAAATAAACTCCAATAGCTTGGAACATCTAAAAAAACTAGGCAGGGAGTACAATAAAATATTGAATGACATATAAGCTGACCAACGTCGCAGTTGCTTCAAATCTTTTACAGCAACGACAAACAAGTTATTAAAAATCAATGACTCACAGTAACAATTGCCTACCCAGGCAGCCACGGCGCCACATTTTAGCCACACGTGCACGCAGCAACGTTGGACTTAGCGTATTGAACTGGGGAATGATGATGTTGAAATATTAAATAAGTTTCAATATAAAAATAAATTTTTTTTTTCTGCTGAAATGCAGTTACTCAAAGCACAACCCTTCAAGGACATCGCATGCCTGCGTCACGTAAACCTAATCCGCATGAAATAACTTCGGCATGTACAATATTTGAAAACGTGTGTTTTTCACAACTGATCAGAGACCAGAGTATATTCCCAGCTACAAACGAACACAAAAAAAAATGGGAAAGTACGCCAACGTTGTTTACTTTTCGTAGCAACTTTATGAACCTACGTGGGCAACTGCATTTACTGTTTCTTAACGTTTGAATGGCATGCATTTTGTTGTTGTTATTGCCGTTTGTTGACTTTCCCTTTAATGTTTTCTTTTTTTTTTTGTTTTTTATACCCTGTACCAAAACATGGTAAAGGGTATATTAAAGTTGTGCAAATGTATGGAACGGACAAAAGGAGGCGTGGCAGACCCTATAAAGTATATATATTCTTGATCAGCATCGAAAGGCGAGTCGATCTAGCCATGTCCGTTTACGGTCACCAAATTTGGAATGAAGACTCTGCTAATCCATAGACATAACAAGTTTATTTTTCTTTTTCGATATTCGACCTATAACATATAGCTGCCATAAGAACGATCGGCCGAAAAGCCACATTTAGTAACAAAAACCGCTTTGTTTTTCAAGATATCTTTAGCAAATTTTGGATTTAATAGTTTTAGCTAATGTCCAATTATATATACCACTATTATGTATATCGGTTTACTATATCATATAGCTGTCGTGGGAACGATAGGCCGAAAAACAACATTTACTGAGAAGAACTTTTTTGTTTATTAAGATATCGTTGTTTTGTATGGATTTAATGATTTCAAATAATTTCCAATCATATTCCTAAATATGATATATACCGGTTTACTATAACACACAGCTGCTATAGGAACGATCGGCCGAAAAATGGCTTTTACTAAAAAAAAAATTTTTTTTTTCTTGAGATATCCTTATCCTTAGATATGAATACAGAATATTAAAGCAACAAAAAAATATATTCAGTTTTGGATTGGGTACAGAGTTTTCTATAGTCGGTTACGCCCGACTATAACCCTGCCTTTCTAGTTTTTTTTTTTTGTTTTTTTTTTTTATTTCCTTTGCTAATCTATGGCCAAGGCAGCTGTGTAGCAGCTCGTTTGATATATATACATTTTTTTTTTATAAATTTTCAATAAACGCAAAAACACGCGCCGTCATTTTTTTATTTCTGCTTTTATAATTTTTTTTTATGTTTATGCAATGGCTAAGGCTCTGCGCTGTCTCAGTGCGCACAACGCTTCACTATGCTGCTGCATTAGTCTGCAGCTCTGGGCATCATAACTCATAAACTTTTAGTCCTTTATAAAATTTATTTATTTATTGTCTTTTTTTCTGTTTTTGCTTAAATGATTTTCCACCTTATTTGATTATGTTTGTATTTTATTATTCATTGCAGCCAAACGAAAAAAAAAGAAGAAAAATACGCGGCATAAGCACGAAGAGGGTTTTGTTCAACGCTTAGCGCATCTTCTAGAAAATGGAGACTGGCATTTACAAAGAAGCTGCGCTATGCTGTTTATTTTTAGCATTGCATAGTTTGAGTTTGTTTACGCATCGCACAACGCACCGCCGCCGCCACCGTCAACGTCCCATCTCATCATCGCCAGCGACTTTGTTCATTCACGCAAGTTGACGACAACAACAACAACGACAAAAAAATACGATAAGAACATCTATAAAACGTTGTAGGAAGCTAAAGCAAAGAAATCCGATTAAATGTCGTTGCAAAACGCTTAAAATAAACTGCAAATCTCCAACTTAACTGCGACATTTTATGCCTCGCAACTCACATAAAACACACAAATCCACATACATATTTACTTACATACAAGGAAAATCTATGTATGTCGATATACATGTGCGTATGTGCCTATTTATGCATGTATGTATGTAGGTATGTGTCTATGCATGTATTTACGAACTATAAATGGCTTATAAAGCCTATAAACAAAAGCATTCAAGCAGCAGGAGCAGGCGGGCATTGTTTTGCCTGCCTTTCTCCTTTCCATCTTTCCTTTTCTATTCTTTATTTTTTCTGTCTTTGTTTCTTAACTTAACCTCTTTTTGACTTTTAAGGTTTTTTGTACTTTTGCCCATCCACAACATGCACATGGATTCCACTGGTCTGTTAGAAAAATGTGCAGTTTTCTGTTTTTTGTTTCATAATGCAGACCTTCAAAAGGTCTAGTGTTCAAGGATAATCCTTGCATATTTGCTTAGCATAATTTAATCTGTAACCATAGCCACACTCCGCATTTGAACACTTGGCTACTTGGCCAATATGATCGACTACACACTGAAGCCATAAGCATACGCACACTCACACTTATAAACATACTTACAGTCAAACTTTCCTATAACGAATTCGAATTGTTATCGTTTATCGTATTGTTTCAGTTCGAGATTTTTTCATTCTTGAATTTATATGTTTGGTTTGGAGTTTAGTTTTTTACCATTTATTTTCTTCTGATATCAAAAAGTGCGGGTTGAATGGATTCCATCGCTGACCGTTCTTAATTATAGGCAAATGTACCATTTTTCGCAGTCTGAACATGTGTCTGAGTTGAGCACTGGTGTGACTGCAAGCGCCAGATATGTGGCTGGTCACAGATTCAATTCTCCGCAATTACTTTTATCTATTACCATTTTTATACATATGTAAGATGCGTGGTAGACAACACCAAGTATATATATTCTTGATCAGCTTCGAAAGGCGAGTCGATCTAGCCATATCAGTCTGTCTGTCCATCCTCTGTACGAACAAACAGATCCTCTCGGAAACGGTCAGATCTATTATTTATTTTATTTTGCGTTTTCGATATTCAACCTTTAACACAAAAATGCTCTAAAAGTAAAACGAAAAATCTATATACCTGAAATCAATTCAATATAGGGAGAACTTCGTTCTATAGAAGTTCGTTACAGAGAAGTTCGACTGTACATATAGTATTACATATGTACACATGCATATGTATATTCCTTAGCTGCACTTCGTCTGCTTAAGAAAACTTAATTTGGCCTTTGCTGTAAATTGGCATTGTGCGTTGAGTGTTTTTCGATTTTCTTGTTGGCCGTTCTTGTTTCGATCTGCTGTTGGCATTTGCCAATCGTTGATTGGCTATTGCAAAGTTTGTCCTTTTCTGCTGCGAAAAGTTCGCATGTCAGTCAAATTTAAACATCTGTTGCTTACATTTTCAGTTTTATGCAATTAAAAATGTTAAACAATTCAAACAACAACAAAAAGCGCACAAATATTTCCACAGTTTTGTGTGCCTTTCGAAAATTCATTAAATAAAATTCGGTGTTTACGTTAAATTGATTGCAGTCGACTGTCGACATTATGCGCAAAACTCCGCTTCAATGCTGAAAATTATTAAATTCTTACGCATTTGTTACGCACAATAATTAATTAATAAATTCATAAAACACGTGCTTAGTATTGATTTTGCCTTTGCCTTGAACGCTGCTGACAGTCAACATTTGCTTATACGCCCACCTCAGTCTATTTTCCAGTGAAATGAATTTCAAAATAAAACAATTACATTTGTCATTCTTATGTAAGAATTTTTTTCCGTGTTTTATTTATTTTGTGTGTTTCTTTTTTTCGTTGCTACACAATTAGTTAGTGGATGACATCCTTCGCTGTGTCTTTATGCAACGTACTTGCGTGTGTAAAAGTTTAATACAGTGACGTCATATAATTGCAGCTTATTCTTTATACCCTGTACCAAAAAATGGTAAAAGGTATGTTAAAGCTGTGCAAATGTATGTAACAGGAAGAAAGAGGCGTTGCAGACCCCAGAAAATATATATATTCTTGATCGGCATCCAAAGGTGAGTCAATCTAACCATGTCCGTCTGTCTGTCCGTTACACCTACAACCATTTGGCACGAAGGCTCTTCAACCCATATATTTATATTGTTGTTCGATATTCAACCTATAGAATATAGCCAACATGGGCACGGTCGGCCCAAAAACTACATTTACTAACAAAAGCTCTTTTGTTTTTCAAGATATCGTTACCAAATTTCGGATTTAATAGTTCTATGAAATGTTCAATCATATATCTCAATATCTACCTATATATCTTAATCTATAAAATTGCAGTGTCACGAATTTCCCTTAAGCTAATCTCTGAAGCCGCCCAACCGATTTAAATTAAATTTTGTGGATGCGTAGGATTCCAAATTAAGAGATAGGATACTTTTTATTAAAATCGGTTAGTAAATACGGTCATAATAGTTTAAAAAGTAAGGGTGTTACTTCGGGGTCGTACTTTGAGGTATTGAGACAATAATATATGGTCTGAAAATTAAATTTGCTGTGAGTTATACAAATTTCTAGTTCCGAGGTATAAGATTCGATTTGTAGAACTTTGACTGTACGTAGGCACTTCAGAATATTTAAGTCATTCATATACACACAAAATGACTCCAAAGTGTTCTTCAAAATATAACAGAGGGCTGCTGCACATAAGATTTTCCTTTTTCGCAACCCTACAATGGACTACAAAAAGGTGCATACTGACATTGAGCTATGCTTTATAGAGTAATATGAGAGTAAGTCTCTTTTCGGCCGAAGTCCGCCAACTTTTATTTCTTTTACCATGTTATATAGGGTGTCACAAAACATACACAAGAATTGAATTAAATAAAAATTTTTCAATTGTATTTCTTATTATTGAAACCTGAAGTACTCAGGACCTCCACATCTTTGCGGACACATGCGCACTGCCTTGTGAAAACTTTCCACGACCATTTTTAATAATCCTAAACTCTCAGTTGTCAATATATCATTGGATATCTTTTAAAACTGAAATATACCAAGAAATTACATATTGCCAGTGGATAGATGCACAAGGGATGTCTGTTTGTCTATCCGCAGTGGAAGTGGTAAATCCAACAGCGCAGTAGCTGCTGCAAGGAACGTGGCCATGCCCAAGGCGCATTCCCATCAAATGCATGCAAGTGTTGACTTGACGTGTTAGAAATGCCAACGAGAAAAGCCACTTGTCGGCAGTGTTGGCTTATTGCAGCGGTCTCCGCTGCAATGTTCGGCAAAGTCGATGCCAATCATGGTTGTCGCAAACGATTAACGGCAACGGTTTCCTTTGACGCAACCCACGCAGCTCCGGATCAGCACACATGCAAACCATAAGCTTGGGATTGCTGTCGATAATTGGTTAAGCTTACTTTATAATTTTATCACTTGAACTCAGCGAAGTGTACAGAATTTTTATTGCCTTTCTATGGAGCATAATTATCATAAGTTCTCATAACTTTTCTGCTCACTGCTGCTGCTGCGAGTTCAACAATTTAAGTGCAGCTCATAAAAATCGCACTGTCGGCCGTCTCGCCGTCTGTTGTGGCTAGATGGCCAGGCTGCCTGTCTAACATAACTCCGAGACGTCACCAATAGTGATGGCTCCATTAACATAATATAACCTCACACTCAGCGTGCAAGTCGCAGTCTTAAATCGCCACTGCAGTCTGCACTGTGACTTCTCAGCAACAAGAACTGTAACAAAAAGGAGCAACGACAGCACGAATATTTGCGGAAATTCTTTTTTAAATGTCAATTCAATTTCATTTGCTACCTGCAGCAATTTGTGCTGCCGACTTTGCCTGCCGTGAATTTTAACTTTTGCCAAAGTTAAAGAAATCCCAAATTTGTGTCAAATGTTAAGGTTATCTTTGAAACGTGTGCCTCTTCTGGGGACCTTGGTAAATCACCTTATGTGTCAGACATTAACAAATGTCTTAACTTAACTTAACTAAGTGTATTGACTTCAAAGAAGCCGAAATCCGGAACCAAATTAAGTTCAACCCGAAAAAGTGCGGAGCATATTAATGTTGACCACAGCGGAACGAATTTAACTGCAGGCCTTAATACTTTTCGCTTTGGCTGACCTTTAAAAGTCAAAAGTAGTAAATCTGCATTCCAGCAGTTCGCGTCCACATGTTCAGTGCTACGGAAATATCGATGAATGGCCTAAGGCTCCGTTCGGATTTAATTATCAAATGCCAAAGCAACAACAACAAACCACAGCACTTCGAACATGAGAGGAAATGCAAATTTCTGGGAAATCTGAAAACCCGCGATAAACGGTTTTCAATTTCAATTTATGCTATTCAACAGAAATTTGCGGTCAGTGGTCGTGCTCGGAGATACTAACCAGAAGTCACCAACGACGAAAAAAGCACAACAAAAAAGATCACAAAAAAAAAAAAAAAAAAAAAATACTCATGACAATGTGAATGTCGCTTCAAAGTCAGGCTCGCTTAGCAGCGAAAATGATGATGCTCCTCCAGCTGTTGCTGTTCTTGTTGTTGTTGCTGCGGTTGCCGTTGCTGTGCTGAAGTGTGTGCGAGTAAATTTTTGCGTATATGCGATGTATAATTTTTGCTATATTTGCTGTGGCCGCCGCTGCTGCGTCTGCTGCTAACCTGCCAAGCCAACGCTGGCGGAGAAAGTTGCATGCAACTGTGTGCTGAGCGCAGCTAAGCAGAAAAAGAACACCAACAACAGCAGCAGCAGCAATATTGCCATTGTTGCCGTTGGCGTTTTTTGTTTTTTTTCGTTGCGTTGCGTTGCTTTTCGGCTTGATTTACTTCGTTATGAATTTTTCGTACAGTTTTGTTGCTGCTGTCATTTTAAACTTGGCACAAACCACAAAAGCATCAACGATGCTAACAACGAGACATTGATGTTGGCAATACCCCCTGCCCCCACCCACCTACAGCAGCCCCATACCAGCACACCCCCAGCAAAACTCACATCCACACCGCATAACATTTTCAACAATTATATAAATACCCTACAGGCAGCAGGCAGCAGGCAACAGGCAACAGGCAATGACACACACTTACACACCCGTACACCTGCACACCCGCACACAGTTGCGCGCATTCATATGCGTATGCGTGTATATGCGTGAGTATGTGAGTATGTTTTTTTTGTTTTCTTCTTTTATTTCAATAACAATATCATCAACCCCGCGGTACTGCCGGTGAGTGAACATGTGGCTGTGTGTGTGTGTGCGTATATGTGAGCATTTTCATATTTCGCATAGTATGGCACTCGGTACACACACCTGTGGAAGTGTATATCGTCTTCAGTTGTCATTTAGTTTATGAAAATTCATGAGCAATATTCCTTGTTTGGCCGCCATGCGGTTGATTTTTGCAGTTCTGCGTATACGCTTTGGGCTTTTGACAACGAGCGGGCGGACGTGGCGGCAGGCGGCAACCGTGAGTGTGTCCATGCATGCGAGAATGCATATGTTGTTGTTGTTATCGTTTTATATACATTTTATGTAGCTTTGCCACATACATATCTTTTTCCCAATTTGTTGTTGTCATTGTTGGTGTTGCCCGCAACAGTATACTATTTTAGCTATTATTAACATTATTATCAGGGTTTATGTTTTCATTTGTTTTGCGTTTTTGTTGTCAATTTCTGTTTTTTGCTTTCCTGTATTTTATGTCATTTTGGTTGGTTTTTTTTTTTTGTTGGATTTATTTGAAATATTTATTTATAAGCGATAATTGCTATTATATGTATATGCAA
Organism: Stegana nigrithorax; assembly: GCA_037044495.1. Taxonomy (NCBI): domain Eukaryota; kingdom Metazoa; phylum Arthropoda; class Insecta; order Diptera; family Drosophilidae; genus Stegana; species Stegana nigrithorax. The sequence continues at coordinate 33,536 of JBAMBQ010004936.1, forward strand.
TAAATATGTTATTATTTATGCAAATATTTATTGTTTTGCAGGTGGGTGGTCATAAATAATTCTGGCAATGCATGCGTGCGTTGGAGTTTCGCAAAATCGCTGTGCAAAATGCGCAAATTTATTATTGTTGAAATCAATATTTATGCGTGCACACGGCCAAGTCAACCAGCCGCGCCCGCCAAGCAGCTGCTCTACCAGCTACCAACCGCGTGCAGGCAGGCAACAGTGACAACCGTCGCACACAAGCACACGCACGCACACAGCCAAGCAAACAAGTATACATACATATGCGAATTAATAATACCATGCTGTGCACGTCATAAATTTGCTACAACGTAACGCATGCTCTCACATACACATACACACACATACACACGGACACAGGCTTGCTTATAGGCGTAACTGCTGCGTACACATGATGTACGTGAGTGTGGGTGTAAGTGTAAGTGTGTGTGCGTTTACACACTCAAATTGGCAACATGATGCATTGACTTTTGCCGGCAGCCAATTCGCAGCAATGCATTAACGAAATACGACGCTTTTAATCAACACGTAAAATCTGTCACTCAACAATTTACGAGTATTAAACATTAAAAATGCACACACGCGTCGACTCTCAACGATAAATTTGCAAATGGCAATCGATGATCGATGATTGACGATTGCCCATTGCCGATTGTCAATTGCCGTTTGGCATATGAAAATGCTGCGTAAATCACATATGACAATGCGTCGTTGTCTTTGTTATTGTTTTCACACAAGTTTGCATGTTTGCCACAAAAAAATAATAAACGATAGATTTCACAGTTAATTAGTACCATAGGCGCAACTCAAAAAAACAAAAAAAAAAAAACAAAAAAACAAAAAAAAAAAACCAAGACAAGAAAAAACAAAAATACACAAAATCAACAGAAAACTAGCTTATAAATTATTATTATATATATTATTTGCCTATATTCACACAGGCACTAAAAACCTTCAATTGCTCGAAAAATAACAAAAATACAAAAACAAAAACAAAAACTATAAAGGCGGGGCTATAGTCGGGCGTAACCGACTATACCCAATCCGAATATATTCTTTTGTTGCTTTAATATTTTGTATTCATTATGTAATACCTTAAGAAAAAAATAATTTTGTTTTAGTAAAAGCCATTTTTCTGCCGATTGTTCCTGTGCCAGCTATATGTTATAGTCAACCGATATTTATAATATTCGGGAATATGATTGGATTTTATTTAAAATCATTAAATCCAAAATTTTGTAACGCTATCTTAATAAACAAAACAGTTTTTCTCAGTAAATCTTGTTTTCGGCCGATCGTTCCTATGACAGCTATATTGCTAATTGGTCATTAGCTAAAACTTTTAAATCCAAAATTTGGTGAAGATATCTTAAAAAACAAAAGGATTTTGGTTACTAAATGTGGGTTTTCGGCCGATCATTTTTATAGCAGCTATATGTTATAGGTCGAATATCGAAAAAAAAACAATAAACTTGTTATGCCTATGGATTGGGCGAGTCTTCGTGCCAAATTTGGTGGTTGTAGGTCTTACCGTTTCCGAGATCCGTGCGTTCATACAGACAGACAGACAGACGGACATGGCTAGATCGATTCGCCTTTCGATGCTAATCAGGAATATGTATACTTTATGGGGTCTGCCACGCCTCCTTATGCCTATTACATACGTTTACACAACTTTCATATACCCTTTACCATTTTTTGGTACAGGGTATAAAAAAATTAAAATATGGAATTAATGGTAATTTTCCGTAAATACTAATATATCGAATAAAGAACAGAAAGAAACACCAGTAGGCCGGTGCAAGTATTTGTCACATAGTTGTAACATAGTTTTATGTCTACATTTGAATGAATGAATGAATGAATACCGTGCAGAAAAGTTAAGGTATCCGTATCGGCATCGGTGTGTCAGTGCCAGATTTAGTGTCAGTGTCGGTGTCGGTACTGCATAAATTTCGTACCAAATCACCAACGTCCTGGAGATAAACATAAAACTACATCAAAAATTAAATACTCTTATGTATATGACGCCCGTACCATGAAGCTTCGGTTTTTACATGCATGAAATGCGTTTTTTGCCGTGCATATTATAATTACATTTTAATAATTTATTAGCTTATTATGCATGCTGATAATGCGCAGTTTTCAATTTTAAATTTGTCTTTACGCACTTTTGCACGCGTAAATGCTGCAGCAAAAATTTTCCTTTTTTTGTTTTTTTTTTTTTTCATTTAACAATATGAGCACGTAGAGCATTTCCTTATGTTACCATATAATTTAACGCGTTAAAGTTGCCATAAAAAACGAAATATAAAACACGTAAATTGAAAAAAAAGAAATCTGCAGAAAACCGCAAACAACAGCAGCAGCAGCAACAGCAAGAAGAAAAATGAGATATACAAAAAACAAAGGAA